>JANTPZ010093345.1:0-13394 GCA_025593235.1 Vachellia pachyceras | reverse complement strand
TTGAGCATATTCTGGTTGATACCACAGTACGTTCTTCTGGGAATCTCAGATATTTTTACAGTGGTAGGAATGCAAGAGTTTTTTTACAGTGAAGTTCCCAAGAATACGAGAACGTTGGGGATTGCATTGAACACAAGTGTGTTTGGGGTGGGAAGCTTCGTGAGTGCTCTCCTCATCAGTGTGGTGGAATTATTGACAAGCTCAAAAGGAAAACCAAGTTGGTTTTCTGATGATATGAACGAGGCTCGCCTGGATAATTACTATTGGCTGTTGGCCATCTTAAGTTCAGTTAGCTTGCTTTTGTATACATTATTGTGTAAATATTACCACAGAAGGGGTTATTATGGCAATGAATTTTGAATTCTCCCGTTATTTCATTCTTACAGTTTAATGAACTTGAATAGCGCTAAGCAACACATTGGTACCATTTGAAAACAAAACTTTCAACCCAACTTCATGATGCATCTACTATCAAGGGGATCCCTTAGAAAATTGCAATCTATACTTTGAACTCTTCATCTTAGCTAGATCAAGATAATTTCAAAATCCAGCAAAAGTGTAATCCAAATTCATAAGAAAATGTGGTAATGGCTTGGGAACAGATGATGAATGATTGAGATGGTATATTAGGCATCGACGGCCAATTTAAAGCTGTACAATAGATGTTGGTCTATTTTTTCTCCCATTGACCATTGAACACCTAAACCAACAACAAGGTTATGAAGGAAAGCTCTATACATGGAAGTAGCAGCATGGATCCATTTGAGCACAACTGAAGCATGTTTGGTGATGATGACTCTAATCTCATGTTCCCCCAAATTGATAATATATATAAATATGACGGTTTGAACTTGAAGAAACACTTTCATGAATAGTCCTAGCACCCATTATTGCAAAATACCGAATCATCTAATCTCATATCACCATAAGGAATGTAATATGAGATTATCAAGAAAATACGCAAGTAGAACACGGAAAATCAACATAAAAAACTGAAAGAAGTTTCCCTAAAACATAAATATATATCCATGGACAAGACCGTGGAAGCGCATGCATAGCAGGAAAAAAGCCCACGTGAACTTCCACCGAGAGGAGGAGCCAGAGATTATTGCCGGAGAAAAAGATTTACAGCCTATTAATCTGATCACTTTCTCTTCCACTCTTTTCATAGAAGCTTTTAGTTATTCAAAAAAAATCAAACATGCAATAGGCATTCGTAAGATATTATCATCGATCTCCTCTGAAGGGTAGGTGAAGCAAGAGGCGAGGGAGGAAGAAAAGAGAGAAGAAATGGTGTTGGAGGTGCTGATGACTTCACCACTTTAAGTGTGGAAATGTACCCGAGACCAATGAATCATGATATCTAAGATTACTTGAAAAGACTATCTGTCCAACAAGTGGCTTACAATGCCTGAAGTCGCAGAGCCAAATTGACAGTCGCGATGAAGTTAACAACTGTAGCTGAAGGCGAGAGAACCCTCCTCCACGGCCTGTGAGTATACAACAACAATGGAGGGGGGCGGCCGCCACCGCCACACAATCTCTAGAGTTTGGAATTGCTCCTGTCAGTGCTTACCCAACGATTAATCACTAAACCTCAATAATTGATGCAACATGCAAAGCTTTCCACGTGATGATAAGCTCTCTTATAGTCAAAAATATTGAAATGTGAAATTTGAACATCAAAGAAAGAAGCCAGAAACTGACATTCACTCTATTCAGTTTCAGAGAAGATGGGACCTAGCAAGAAATTGAATCCTGATTCGAACTCAACTACTCGGCTTCTTCTTCTATTCGACAATTTTGGATTTCCTCAAATTTATGAGCGAGCTTCTATAGCAGCATGGCATGATCAAAACAGAGTCTCACAAGAAATTGGAAGAACCTTTTAGAAATTGTACCAAGCAAGCAAAACACACAATCATTACAGTTTGTTGAATTCACATCTAGACAATTTGATCTGTTGTGACCTTCTTTGGAACAAATGGGGCACTTTGAAATGCCTCCTTTCTTGCTCAATTTGTCTGGTACCGAAGTCTGAGAAGATTGTTGAGAGACTCCAATTTTCCTTCTCCTAGAAGTCTCCTCAGTTCTAACCTTTTTCAACAGTGGCCTTCTACCCATGTTGCACACAGGAGGTGGTTCCAATGGATGGAAGCTCTTTCCTCGAACAGGTTGAAATTTTGTCCCATAACTGACCTGAAGGATTTTGGACGTACCTGTAGATGTCAAACTACGAATCTACAGATACCCACGCGGAAGACTGATCATGAGAGTGGATCCGAATATGATACACAACAAATGCACACCGGGAGAAGAGAGGAGAGGAGAAGGGAACTTTTCAGAGAAGGGAAGCGGGAGAAATTTTTCTCCGTGCGTTGTGTCTCCTGTCTATTGTGTGTTCTGATTGAAAATGTGAGAGTTATCCTTTATTAATTAAAGGAATATAACTGCCCATCAGAAAACTGTTCCCACGCAAATAGGATCTAATTTTCAAATTCACACTTTTGGGAATATTACAACTTTGTTCTCACAAATTATCTTATTCGCATTTTTGCCCCAAAACACATTTTTGGGCCTAATCCAATAAGGGTGGATTAGCCCATATTCCAACATCTCCCACTCACACTTGGTGGATTAGGAATTGTGGGTCTCGTCTTCCTCTTTTCTTTCTTTCATACCAGGTGCTTTGCCATGACCGAATGGGCATAACGTCTTTTAGATATTTGTACTAGAAATCCCTCTTATAGGACCAGCACAAGACAATCTTTCTTTATGTATCTTGAATTCAGTAATTATGCCTCATATGTCCTAGATATAACCAAAATACACTTTTACTTGACGAATCTAATCCCTCTCAAGTTAACATAAGACTTAGGTCATCTTTCTCGTATGCGTGGTGTCCACACTTATGAAATCTCCAAGTCGATATCATAAGGGACATGTCACAGACACCAGCATAGTTGTGTATTTATCAGGTAATCTTCATTTCGCCTATATATCATTTTGATATACATCAACCGCTTTCCTAACATAGTACCTTGTATCACATCCATCATGATAGTAGGATGTACGTTAAGGTAGCAATCATTAAAGTATACCTCTATGATAATGTCAAAGTCAAAGGACATAAGTAGAAATATTAATTTCTTGGGACTCACATAGCAACGAAGTAGGGATCCATTCACTTGCTTCCCTTTTGCGGTTCTATAACACATGTGGTATGAATCACATGCTACGGTGTTTCTCTTATACTATAAGAGCGTACGTCGTTTTGATACTTATTATCAAGACCGTACAGACTTTTAGTCTAGATGTTCCCAACATCTAAACCCAAATTCGTCCTTCTCTCATATCTTATATGACGTCAGTATTGAAGAACTTGTTGTCTGGTAACAGGCATCATGGGAGCGGGTCCCCATGATTCGATCCATATTTTATGTGTACATACATTGGATCTCATCTCAACACGCTACACAGTTGCCGAGGCGACATAATTTGTATTTCTTCTCTACCATAACAGCATTCCTACTGCCTTACTGGTGAATACAAGTGTCTCATCTTTGCATACTCCTCCTGAGTATCAAAGGCGGTAGCTCATGTGAGAGAGCCTACCTCACCTGCCTGTACGACATACTAGACATTGTATACTTGTACACAGACACATGAATTAATCACGAATTCAATATACAATGTCTGTAATTTTACATTTTGCGTATACCAATAGCTCTTACATGTTTCTCAAACATTTCTCTGGCAATTGGTTTAATCAGGAGATTTGTGACCATACTCTTGGTCGAAATATGCTGTACATTAATCACTTTGTGTGCTATTTAATCTCTCACAAGATTATACTTAATATCAATGTGATTTTTCTCTTTATGATATTTGGGGTCTTTTGTATAGGCTATGGCTTTGGTATTGCCACAATATATTAACACATGATTTGTATTCTCATTTCCAAATCCAAGGTATTCAATAAACCTTTTCAGCCATATAGCCTCCTACACTGCCCCAGTGCAAACCACAAACTCAGCTTCCATTGAATACAGGGCTATGCACGTCTGCTTCTTGCCACTCTAACTTGTGGCGCCGTTATTCAGCAAGAAGTATAACTTGAAGTTGACCTTCGTTCAACTTCATCTCTGCTTATATCAGCATCAGAGTATTCAAGGAGTCGCAATTCACTTCCTTGATGAGTTAATGCATAATTTGTTGTGCCCTTTAAGTATCACAAAATCCTTTTCACAGCTTTCCAATGCTGTAGGTTAGGATTTGACTGGAACCTACTTACCGGTCCAACTGCGTAACAAATATCTAGTCTTGTACACATCATTGTATACATTAGACTTCCAAGGGCACTAGCATAAGGAACTCTTTCCATTCATTTATTAGCTGACTCAGTTTTGGAATACATTTCAAGATTCAGGACAACTCCAGTAGCTACCAGGGTGTCTAAAGGATTACAGCCACTCATGTTGAATCGCTCGAGAATTTTTTTAATGTAATTCTCTTGTGAAAGAGATGGAACTCTCTTTGAGCGATTCCTTTGGATTTTAACTCCAAGTATGTATCCTGTTCTCCCATGTCTTTCATCTCAAAATTCTATGACAACCATTCTTTAATAGCTAAGATCGAATTTAGGTTATTTCCGGCCAATAGTATATCGTCTACATATAATGACAACATCACAAAGTTATCATCAAACCGTTTAATGTAAACGTAGTGGTCTTCTCCAATTATTTCAAAAATTGTATGAGGTTATCACTCTGTGAAACCTCAAATATCACTGTCTGGATGATTATTTCTATCCATAAATGGACCTTCTGAGCTTACAAACTTTGCTCTCTGAACCTTTCCTTACGAAACCTATCGGTTGTTCCATATAGATTTCTTCATCCAAGTCTCTGTTTAGAAATGAGTTTTCACATCCATTTGATGTAAATCCAAATCTAAACTTTTACTATTGCCAGAATTAGCCTTATTGTAATAAAGCGTACAACAGGTGAGAATGTGTCTTTGTAACCGATACCTTCCTGTTGTGTATACCCCTTTGCTACCAGACGTGCCTTGTACTTGTCAATTGATCTATTCACTTTCTTTTTTATTTTTAGAACCCACTTGTTCCCAATGACCTTTTGACCTTTTGGTAGTAGATCAACAAGTTCTCAGACTTGATTCTTTCTCATTAAATCAATCTCTTCTTCCATTGCTTTCTTCCATTCATCTTTAGCAGGGCACAACAAGGCTTCTTGTACAAAACGTGGCTCATCATCTCATCCGGAGTGACCATGAGTGCTTCCCCTCTATTTGGAAGCGCCTCTTTGGTACATTTCCCTTTTCACTCTTTCTTGTAGAGATCGTTTGTCTCTTTCATTTCCTTTGTCTCGGCCTTTATAAAGGCCTTTATGAGCCTTTTAATCTCCCACTCAGATCGATATATTGAGACAACTGGGGATCATCAGATCGATCTGCACTACCTTGTTCTGTCTCATAAAGAGATACTATTTGAACTAAGTCTCCCTGCTAGGAAATTTCGTTTTAAATATACGGCATCCCCTGATTCAATTTCATTACTGTTCCATCTTCGTTTTCACTTATGAAAACATATCCTTTTGATTCTTTTGAGTATCTTATAAAGATACATTTCTTTCCTCTATGACCCAACTTCCCATACTTATAGGAATCATTATGAACGTATACAGCTGAACCCCAGGGTCTTAAGATACTTAGATCTGGCTTGCATTTCATCCATAACTTATAGGGTATGGAAGTAACTGTTTTTTTAGGGTACATGGTTAAGTATAAAGGCCACTGTTAATAAGGCATCACCCCAATATAAAATTGGCAGGTTTTCTTGAGCCATCATCAACCTAACCACATTTAGAAGAGTCATATTTTTTCTTTTGGATACTCCATTTTGTTGCTGAGTGCCAGAGATAGTTCATTACCTAATTATCCCTTTTTCTTCACAGAGCTCTTTGAACTGATCGGATAAGTATTCACAACCTCAGTCAATACATAATACTTTAACTTTACGTTCTATTTAATTCTCTACCTCATTCATGTACCGTCTAAAACACTATAGGGCTTCAGACTTATGTGAGATCAAATAAACATGACCATATCGTGAAAAGTCATTAGTAAAGGTAATGAAGTACCAAGCTCCATGCCTTGTCCTCACACTCACGGGACCGTATATATCAGAATGGACCAAATCCAATGGATTTTTAGCTCTGATTTTTGAACCGAAAGGCTTTCTAGTTGCCTTGCCAGCTAAACAATTTTCACATAAGGTCATTTTCATGTTTGGAGTTCAACGATTTAATCATTCGATTTTAACTTATGTGCCCTAGTTAGCATGCCAGATATTCATGCCAACTATTATATTGGAGGAATTAACAAAACAGTCATGCAAGTCTAAATCACCAATAACATCTATAACAAAGAACTTTCTTGAAAGAAAAGTTAAACCGTAAAAGGTTTCGTTGCCAAAAATGTCAGCAATCTTGTCATGGAAGTTCACATCAAACCCATAATTCAAAATACATAGTACAGAAACTAAATTCTGTGATTTTTGCGGTATTGCCAACACAAATCCATTTGCATTGATGCGGCAACTGACAATTTTCCTTAAAGGATCCCCGATCTTTCGTTACATGCTCTGTTGAGCCTGAGTCTAAAATATAAGAAGAAGATCTACGTTCAGTTAGAAAAGAGGTACTCGATACATAAGGATGGTGTGAATTCACATAATTCACTAGCACATTTCCACAGTCATTTCACCCAGGGCAGTCCCTTGCGAAGTGACCCATCTTCTGGCTGATATACTATTTGACCTTATTTAGGTCAACTCTCTTTATGTCGCCTCTAGATCCCTTCTTTTTAAATTGCTCTCTGCCCCTTTTGAATTTAGGGACATCCTTCCTGCCTTTTCCATGAAATTTCTTTCCCTTCTTAAAATTAGGCTTGGCATTGGAAGGGCCTGCATCATTGGTGTAATAGGCATTCCCAGAAGTTTTTATGCCTCTAGGCGTTCATCCTCAAGCTCAAGGTGCTTCACAACATCATCAAATGTGATGATTTTATCATTATGGGTTAAGCTGACTTTCATATGCTAACAACTATGGGAAAGTGATCTGATTACAGCCTGTACTTGCTGCTCATCAGTCAGTGTATGTCCAGCTTCTTGCAACTCTCTGATCATGTCTGATATGTCTCGAAAGTTCTTTTTCATGGGTATTTTACCTCGAAGCTTATACGTGTCAAACTTGATCGTTAACCTCCTAAGTTTACTGGTCGAAGTTCCACCAAACTTATCTCTAAGAGCCGCGCACGTGGCATGTGCAATTGGATGCTTTTCATACTAGCACATTAGGTCATTCTCCATTGTGCTCAGCAAGGTGACTCTTGCAATACCATTCTCTTTTACATGCCTGGTACAACTCCAGGATCCTTCTGTGCTGGGTTGAAGTCCAAACTTCAGGTTCCACCAGAATGGTGGTCAGTGGCTCAAGGGCCTCATGTTTCTCCAATATATACTGCCCTTGCGGTGCCAGATATCCCAATTGTCACCATTCAACTTGTCCCCTTTATTTAACTCGGCAATTATGCTTTTTATTGCCATTTCCTAGTTTGAGGTGATAGGGTATTTTATTAACAAATGTTTTCTCATATAGTTGAGTTTTAATCGATTATGTAGCACATCATAGTATACAATATCTTATACTTATATTATTCTTGACAAGAAGATAATTTGATCACTAGATTTATGATCAGGAGAATACATTGGTACCTCCCATCACACAAACACTAGTATTTTCTTTCAAGAATTTTATATAAGTACTTCTTGAATCGCCAACTACTTTTAGAAATCTCATTTTCTAAAAGCTCCCACTTATCAAAAGTGTAACAAGGTGACATACATGTGAATAATAATAGCGATTCCACAACAATTCACATGAACTAAATATGTCACTTTTTACAATGCATTTAGTTATAGTCATACACCAAATCATGTTCTAAATATATACAGAACATAGAGGGAAAATACATCAATCTAAAGCACAATACTCTTTAGATATTTTCAATACAATTATTGACTATTTATTTCCTCAATCTTTTAAAGTATTGGCTTTGGTCAGCTAAAATCTCGTTGTTCTCTTTGCTGCTGCAACCCACATGGTTGATAATGTGAATATGCTTGCAGCTCTAACTGCTGCAGATACTTCATCACGACATTCACATAGAATTCTGCAGTATCATTATAAGTTATGTCGTTGACATAGATAACAATATGCCAAATTGGATTTTTTTTTTTATACTTGACTTCGGCCGTTCTCATTTTATTATATTCAACTATTGTAGTAGCCATGGAGCAAGAAAAAGGTTGATTGACCTCCTCATTTGAATCTCGAAGTTTTAAATTGAATGAGAACGAGGACTTAGGACTTGGATCGGAGTATACCTCTTGAGGTTCCTCTTGAACTCCCTCAATGTCCTAATCAGGTTCCCCTTTTGGATCCTCTTTAGTGTCTTCCTCATGTTCCCTTGATGATCTTCCTCAAGATCCTTTTCAAACGGTTCCTCCATAAAATCCTTTTTAAATTCTTATTCAGGATCCTCGTTCAGGAACATTTTTTATCAACATATTAAATGTACACTAGTCCTTTAGACAGTGTTTCAGTGCTTTCTAAGATTTATTGTACCATTATTTTCAAAAAAAAATATTTGAATTTTTTTACATTGAAAAATTCTTAAAAAAATCTTTAAGTAAACATTGATTTTCATCAAAATAGATCCTGAATTGCCTTATAAAATAGGAAAATTATATATCAAAATGAAGCTCTTGAATTTTAGAATTTTTAGGAACAAACCATGTCTCATTTGGACCTTGCACGGGCCCTCACGAGCCTCGGGAAGGTAAAAATCTGAAAAATTCAAAAATCTGGGACAAGCCCACTCTTGGTGAAAGCGCGTGTACGTCACGCGCCGCCGTATACGCCTTATTTCAGGTCACGCCGCCGTATACGCCTTATTTCCACGAGCCGTTGGCTGTCTGGTGGTGTGGTCCATGTTTCCGGTGGACATGCCACGTGGCCTCACGCACCACATGGCCAATTTTTCCTTTTTTAATTAACATTTGTTTTAATTTAATTAAAAAAATTTTTATAATCCTTTTTTTCAGATTTTTTTTTTGGACTTGACTTCTCTAGCCCAGCTCCCTTTTTTGTTGTTTTTTTTTTGGATTTTTGGTTTGGGCCTCTCTGGCCCAAACCGAAAACATATTTTTTTAATTTTGATGGATTGGGTTGACCCTGACCCAATCCCTTTCCGGGTCGGGTTAACCTACCCGTTTATCGACCCAGTTCGTGGCCCCATTAGCCGCCGCAAAAAAAAAAATTTAAATTAAATTTTCGTTTTTTTAAATTTTTTTCTGACAGTTACTATTTATCTGATACGTTTTTCGGCCATATCTCCGTCGTCCGACGTCCGTTTTACGCGTTCTAGGTGTCT
Organism: Vachellia pachyceras; assembly: GCA_025593235.1. Taxonomy (NCBI): domain Eukaryota; kingdom Viridiplantae; phylum Streptophyta; class Magnoliopsida; order Fabales; family Fabaceae; genus Vachellia; species Vachellia pachyceras. Next base: position 3,878 of record JANTPZ010093345.1, on the reverse strand, counting down.
ATTTCTTCATTTCGATGAGATCTACACAATGGGAACACTTTTGGAGCCTAATTTTTCTCCTTTTCTGGAAAAACGTAACGGAACTCGTAAATCGTTTTTCTTCCGTAACTCCATCTTTCGGTTTCCATTTTACACGTTCTTAGTCTCCACGTTCTCGTCTTGAAGAGATCTACACTATGGACATGTTTGCTAAGCCTAAAGATATCGTATTCCGAGAACCCAGATCTGGATCTTCATTTTCGGGTTCTGTTTTCTCATTTTGTTGTTCGTTTTCAACGTTTTGGTTCAAAGGCATAAGATTTCAAACGATATATACACATAAAATATAGACATGCTTGAAATCTGAACTGAAAAATAAAACGGCATGCTTTCATAGAATCATAGGCTATGAGAGAAAGCAAACAAAATTATCATACATACACAGTGCATCTTAATTGAACATGCTCACAGAAATTCATACGAAATTCATGGTTGAACAGTAAAGGAATTACCACAGAACATGTATGATAAGCAAAAGATAACAGTAATGGACATACTTTAATCATACATAAATCTTCATGATTAAACTAGCGAAAAGTTCATATCTGTGCGGAAGAAAAATGCCTCAGGAACCTAATAGCTCTGATACCACTGAAGGATTTCGGGCGTACCTGTAGATGCCGAACTACGAATCTGCAAATACCCACGCGGAAGACGGATCATGAGAGTGGATCCGAATATGATACACAGCAAATGCACACCGAGAGAAGAGAGGAGAGGAGAAGGGAACTTTTCAGAGAAGGGAAGCGGGAGGAATTTTTCTCCATGCGTTGTGTCTCCCGTCTATTGTGTGTTCTGATTGAGAACGTGAGAGTTATCCTTTATTAATTAAAGGAATATAACTGCCCATCAAAAAACTGTTCTCACGCAGATAGGATCTACTTTTCAAATTCACACTTTTGGGAATATTACAACTTTGTTCCCACAAATTCTCTTATTCGCACTTTTGCCCCAAAACACATTTTTGGGCCTAATCCAACAAGGGTGGATTAGCCCATATTCCAACATGACCAAATGCATGTTCTTGTGGTAGTACCTAGATATGAGAAGGGGTGGACCCGTTTTTGCTTAACAGAGTGCACCTATAGCAAGTTGGCATGGAATGCCACTTAAGTCCCATGCCTTACATGTGCACTTCATGTCTAACCTCATAGCATGCCTATCATCACCCTCTGTCACCTCATAACCATGATCCCCAATAAACATCATTACCCTTACCTGGAATTCAATTATTCAACTTAAATAAAATGACTAAAAACCAATAAACATCATTACCCTTATCTGCAATTCGATTTCGAGGACGAATCTTTAGTTCTATTCTTCATTGTTGTTGTACGCCACTCCCTATAAGTCAACCATGGCCAAATCATCATTCACGTGGCTCTTACTAGGACATGTTAACAAAAAACGTTATGTCTCCGTCAGTCAGGGTCCATATTGCCCTATTTTACAACTTCCATGTCCAAAACGATTCCTTATAACTTTCGGGTGACGAATGAGATGGAAAAACTTAGGCGGGAGAATGAAATGAATATATTGAGCTAAATCACAGAGCTCAAAGCTACTTCCATTTATAACTGATACATGGACAAATGACCAAAAAATCTGTTATAACAGAATGCATGCAACAGCAACACGTGAAACATGGAAGGCAGTCTGTTATATTATTCCAGCTGCATAATTGAGTAGTATTACACGAGTGATTTCCTAACAACATGACCATACAAAAATACTTCCAGATCATTTTTGCCCCTTTACCCTTGATATTGCTATAATTTTTGAGAAAATTGGGGAAAAGTCTTTGATTGAATAATTAATTAGGGAATGATACCTGAACTATGGTCCTTTAGGAGAAATAGATATAATATTAAATGAGGACACTAACCTTTATGTCAAAATTACTTAAGGTTACAAATTCTCATTGCTGAACACTAACATGTCACTATTGAAAATTTTATAGGTAGCAATTAATTATCGCCACTGAAAATAGCATCAGCAGCAACATTTGTCGCCACTTAAGGTTTCAAATATGGTTTATATGTATAAACAAAATTATTAAAATCATACTATAAATTGGTCTAATAAATATTAAAATGAAACAATAAATAACTAAATAATAATTAAAATATGCAGCATATGTGGGAACTTAGAATATATTAAATAACAATATCCACATTATTCTTTAAAATTATCAAAATAATTCAATTTCATTAAAGGGAGTACAAAAATTATCCAGTTGAAAGATAAATAAATATATAAAATTAGCCCAACAAAAGTTAAATCTAGTAAATTGCAAACCATCTAGAGCCATTGTTGGATTCACAACTGGTTGATGCAAGAGCTCCAGACGTGGCAATGGTTTGATTTTTTAACTCACTACTACTATTAACCATTCGGAGACGATAAAGAAAAATATACCAAGCAATTTGTAATAGATTCCTTAGTTCTTAAAGCATTGGGATATTTTCCCTTTTTTCAAAAGTTTTTCCTTTACTTTCAAAGTTGGAATAAGATTTTCTGAAAAATTTGATACTTCCAAAACACTTTCAAATAAAGCTGTATTTAGAAATCCCATAGAGCCACCACCCTTGGGTTAGTCTAAGTATATACTGTAATACCTACAAATCATGGATAATGTAACATTTGGATCCAAAGTATTGGTGTATCTACTCCATTGATACTATTGTTCCGTACCATTATGGAAGAAGATTCAGGTTTTATTCCAAGGCAAAGATTCAACAATCACTTAGCCATAATCACGGAACTATTCGTATGTATAAAAGATCACCCTGATATAGACCCATTTAGGCCCAAAAAGACCTCACAAGGTTTTGCCTATTGCCTATAGGTACAAGTACCTGACGAGACAGTGGAACAGCAGAGATATATAGCATATGATATGATTCCATCGCTAGGGAAATTTCATTTATATCACATGGTGAAGAAATTCCCAAGACACCGTTATCATAAGCCTTTGGAAAGTCAAGTTTAAAAGGCACCCCCATCACTTCTTGACTACTGAATCTATTAGAATGAGCACGATGCTCATTTTAAATATGAAGCGTACAAATTTGAACAATCCAAGTGTGTTGATCCTTGACACTGAATAAATCCTAGAAAATTTTTTTCCTTTTGACACTGAAATCTCCAAAGAAACAATGCCATTTACAAGTAAGACAAAGTACCTAAAGAAACATTTTTTTTTTCTCCTCAAGGTCTAGGCTGATCTTAATCTTCTAAGGTACAGATTTGCTGAGAGCTCAAAGCGTAAGAACGTTATTTACATTCCTTTCATTGCAAACTGATAATTAGAGCCAAAACATGACCTGCCTTTTCATAACATCTTAAATATTCATCATATGCAAAAAGGAGAGAAGATGATGCAAGGACCTGCGATCAGTCCTGAAAATGAATCAGTGCTGATTGTAAGGTCTCATTGTATATTGCCACAATGCCACTATTCAAGGCCCATACAGAAACTTCACCCACATCCCAGCAAGAATGACGCGACTCATTTGGCGATGAGGTTAACTGGTGCTTCGTTTGAAGGTGTTTCAGGTGTCTCCATGGGAGTTTCTTGTGCTTTGGTTCTCTTTAAGGGTCTTCTAATGAATTGCAAAGCCCTGGGTTGTATCTGTCCAAGTAGTTGCCATTTTCTTGGTTTAATCAGTCCTAGCATCTTCATCTGCTCTTTTCTCAACTTCCTATTTGCGTACCAGCTACCACTCCGCCATCCCAAGCCATACCTGTATACGTCAGCAACAGTGAAATTTGGAAAGCTAACAAAATAAAAGAGGTATGTCACAATCAGGGAATGAAAGAGTGCAGATTAGTGTTTG
>JANTPZ010093343.1:0-23805 GCA_025593235.1 Vachellia pachyceras | reverse complement strand
GATAAGGCAACGTTCTCTTCATTGGCTGCATCCACTTGGCATTTCTCTTTCTCACCTGTGTTGGACAAGGTGGTATCTTTATTTGCTATACTTGATGATGTGGCCTTTTCATCATTCAGTGCCTTAGATGAACTGGACTTTTCAGAAGGCAGTTTAGAAGGAAGAGATCTCCGTTGCGGCTTCTTTGGATGGGCATGAGTAATCTTCTTGATGGGGTTACTCTTAGACACTTTCTCGTCCAGACTTAGACGACCCAATGGAGCACTGCTGCAAGGACTTCCATCTAACTCTGATCCTGTTGAATTCTTCCTTCGTCCAAGCTTCGGAGATCTTGCTCTTGTAGTTGGTATCTACATTAGTAACATCCAAGGGCTTAAAATTATTATTTCAAATGACAAAGCCAAAAGGAAATAAAAAGTTCTCCGGTTCAGATAACAGGCAGCAGCTCTCAAACATGATACTTTTTTGTGCATTACCTACATCTCTAAAGAATCATGTCATTACTAATACGCAAGACCACAATCAGGTAACATGGATACGGCTCATTTACGAAGTGTCTCATGTTTTACCAACACGACCAAATCTAGAAAACAGCAAGGAGCATGACTATCTTGCAGTTCTAAAAAGGAACATACAAATCGAGGTTGCAATAAAGAAGACCCAGAAAGAACTTGTGCAACTGCCAGATGATATTTGAGTCAACAAATAGAATACCATCATAAAACCATCTATTGATATGAGGGCCAGTTAGCAAAATCCATCCATGTGTAAGTGATATGAGTATACCTGCGTCCAGTCAACTAATTCACCCAGAGATAGATACAAGTGAAATGCCCTTCTATGACAGCAACTCAAAAACTATAAAATGTCTATGACAAAACAGAAGAATCTAGAAATCTTGTAAGCATGGTTCAGTTCCATTAATCAGAACTAAAAATTCATATGCACATGTATTTCAACTGCATGCAAAGGTTGCTCCTACAACCTCAGAAAATACAGCTTTCCACAGCAAAGACATTATTATATGGCATATAACCAACTTCCACTTAACAATTTAGAACATTTCCATCCATCATCATCTCTATGATATCTAAATTTTCAGGGTTGTCAAATAAATTAGAATTCATAAGCATTGCCATAAAATCCACACACACAGCAGTCAATAAGTACTCTAACTGTGTAAATTTTCTAAGCGGCCCACATGGAAGATTATGCTTGGATGACCACAGGGTATGAAATAGCAAGCAAGACATAATGACTTAGAAAGATGCTAATTAATGGAAACAAATGATACATTGAGAAGAAAGCTTCCACCACCAAATAAGGCTCTTCAGACTAGTTAAAAGACATTCGTGTATCCTATGACTATCCTCTGAAGCTATATGTTATGCAGATACGTATAAGTCTGTGCAGTTCTGCTTCATAGAGTATCTCAAACAAACATTTGGCCAAAAAAAAGTGGCACAGACATACAAATACACGCCAACCCACATCACACACAGCATAAAAGCAAATAACAGCCTTTGTCCCTCTACACCAATGCAGGTGCTTACAGAGGGATAGAAACCCACCTTCTTTAACTCCATCTTTGGAGGAGGAGGCTCCTGGTAAAAGCTTGGCATTGGAGTCGCTTTAAATGCTAGACTCTTCCTAAGCTTCTTAATTTCAGCTTCTTGGGTCTCCTACAAAAGAGTTGCGCAATCAATGTGATTAAGGGAGCATATATCAGTTACATTTCAACCTAAAATATAAAATATTATCACCTTGGTTTTTGCTTGCAAGTTACTCTTTTCCACTTCCTTTGCATGAATCTTTTCCTCAAGCTTAGAGTAGAACTGTCCAGCAAAATATGAATTTTATTTGAAACTACAAACTTATTGCAAAGTAAATCTGCAGCATAAATAATGGGTAAAAAGCGGAATTTACCTCTTTTCTTCTCTCAGCCCGTTCATCACACTTGAAACTAAATCCATAATTTGGAAGCAAGCCCACCTTGGGAGGTTTGGCATCTTCTGCAGTGATATTTCTACATAGTGGATCAAGGATAGGCAATAACCGTACATGTCATCACACACAAAAATAAAATTGCTGTGTGTGTGGGTGTGTAGAAAGACCTGAAGTGCTTCCCCTTGAACTTACTACAAAGAAAAGGATACGAAGAACATTCTTCTTCTCCTTGAATTTTATCAAGAGTTCCTTTCTTCAATGCTTTTGGTTGTTTATTCTCCCTGTGTCCAATCAGGGCCACAAATAGAATAATTACCACTAAAAATTCTTTATATCAAAAGTTTCTTCCCTCAAAGTACTTATACAGAAACATCGACGCAAAGAACATACATGGGTGAACCTGAGGATGCTGCATCAGGCTTCTCAGAATGCTGAGACAAACAAGGTGGAACAAATTATTAGGGATTGGCAAGATCATATAGTTTTAACAAAAAAAAAATTATTAAAAGATAAAAGAAGGAGAAACAAAGGGAGGCATATAATGAGTGCTTGAATATTGATTAGGTGAAGCAAGCAAGACAACAACACATAGTACCTTGGAAATTTGAGTCCTGCGGTCATTGAATGATTTGCTTTTAATAGGCTGCCGAGAGTTCATCAAAGAGCCATTTAGCACAGAGGGTAGAGCCTCCTCATCCTTTCTATCCTTACTTTTCTTCACCCCACTTGTATGAACTCCTTTAGGATTAGCCAGCTTCACAGCCTTGGTCTTGACAGGAGCCTTTGATGTTCTTAATTGTTCTGATTGATCAGTAATTTTCACATCCTCTTGCTAGAAGGAAAGCACATAAATGAGATTTGAAAAGGAATGTAAAATATCTTAATGAAATCAACTCAAGAGAAAAAAAGTCACTTGCCTTAGTAATGGCCACATTGTTGCTGACTGTGCTTCCATTTGAATCCTCTTTACTTTCTGCCACAGATATATAATTAGTTTCAGTGTTATCCAACAGACCATTGTCTAAATTGCCATTTTGAGCTACAGTTTCTGTAATTTCAGCCGCACTGGAATCAGCATCATTTGAAACAACACCATGCTTTCCAGAGTCCGCAAGTCCTTCGTAAACACCATTTTGATGGACTGCTTCAAGTCCACCAGCAGGTGAAAGTTCACTTGAATCCATCATTCACAATAATCTGCAAGTTACATACAGACAGCAAACTGAAACTTAGAGAGATGATTCGAGACAAGAAAACCACAGCAATAAAACTTATATTCTAGCAGAAAAAGGTTTAACCACTTGTATGGTTTTTATCTAGAAGATTTATCTTGGCTTTCTCGCACATGATGGTTTTAAAAAAGCAACTAGACTATACTTACATACATATTAAGCTTATCGTTTCCACACTGAATTTTGATATACAACACAAAAGAACAAAAACAGAATTCCATTTTTTCAAAAACAGACTTCCATACATTTTAAGCTGATCGTTTCCACACTGCCTTTAGATCTAGTTGCTACTTACCCACTAGAAAGCAAAAGATAGGAGCGAGATCACAGAATAATAGACATGTCATGTGGGAGTATAACAGCATAAGTTATTTACAGGATAACCAGGCAGAAAGAGATACGGCACAACAACCATACTTTAGATAATTCAATGAATAATGAGAATATGAACCCGGCGTTTCAAATATATGGAAATTAATCAGTAAAGTACACATCTTTTGTTGTATAAAAAGATTTATCGAATATAAGATTGGTTGCCAAAGGCAAAAAGAAAGATGAATTAAGCTAGCGGGAAGCTAATAAGAGGTAGAAAAAAGTCTACCAGGCTTCAATTGACAGAGAACTAATGTATAGCTCTGAACAAACTAGCTTGTGCAGCATTTTCACAGGAATCAAATGAAGAACGAGTAGTGAAGTAATCAAATCAAAAGAAACACTTGGATATCCACTACTAATGTCAACAAACCTGCAGATAAGCAACTTGGGATATATACATAACGACTTAATCGACTAAAATCAAGTCGAGAATTTCTTACAACAAGAATGCAAAAGGAAAAGGAAAAGGGCTTTCTTCCATATTTGTCTGTTGTAAAAAAAAAATTTTCCCACAAACTGAACAGTCGATAAGTGAAATTCCACAGTCTTTGCTAGTGCTACCTCGTTAAAGAGAACAGCAGTCAAAATGCCATGAAACCGCGAAACCCTCCGATACTTGGTTTAAACCAGGGATTCGCGGAAGACCCAAGAGATCTGGCCGAGAAAGCAAGGCAAAAGCGGCAATGGGGGATGGATTTGACGATCACAGGAGATCCGAGCCTGAAAGATCCGAAAGATTCAAACAGAGTAAGTACGCAAGGTATGGTTTTTTTGAGATTGGACTGTGTACTTCAAAAATGAAGCGGTGGGAGTGGAGGGGGTTACAAGCAGGAGCCTCCAAATCCAACTTCGGGATGATGACTGAAGTCGCTGTCCGCAAATGGAGAAGAGTCAGTGAGAGAGAAGAGTGAGAATATACGGTTCCATAGCCCGTAGAATAGAGCTGTACAGATACAGTTATTGTTCGCATACGGTTTTCACGAAAAATACGCCCCCCACTAGGTAACTTCAAATACCAGTCTATGGCTCTATGCTTTTTCTTAATGAACGAGGTAAATTCTTATTATAATCATAATTCTATCATATAATACAAATTCAAAATAAAAAATAATTTATCCAAAGTTCAAATTGAGTTGATGTTAATTACTTTTCATCTTCATAAAAATTTAAATGAGTTGAATCCTATGAAATTACTATGCCAGTATATTACTTACCGGCACAGTGTTATGGATTATGTGTGTGTTTAAAAATCTGTTAGGAGAAATGAGCTTAATGATTCCATAAAAAAAGATTTTTATAAATTTTAAGATAGTTTTATCTTGACTTGCGTACATCATTTGGAAGAAGTTATTCCTAAACATATACTGTATATATATCAACACTTATCAACTAAATCAACGTTTATTAGTAAATATTGTAATTACTCTTTCCTTTGTTTTCTTTGTACAAAGAAAGCATCCTGCAATCCTTCCACACATACAAAGAAATATTTAAAAAAATTACGGTGAGGTTTCAATAAAAAGTTTACTTTCTTCAAACTCACGAGGGAACAATATAGTTTGAAGCAAGCACGCACAATATTAGAATTGTTTGCCTAAATAATACCAAAAAAAAAATAAATTAACATTAATTCAATATTTTTTGCTGATCATGTTGAGAATGAAATTATAATATGCTTTCTTACCTTAAATGATTCTTAATAATGAGAAAAGTTAAAATATACATTTGATCCTTTAATTTTATATAAATTTTATTTTAATCCTTCAAGTTTTAAAAAATATATTTTTAATCCTTTTCGTCTTAATACCGTTGGTTTCATTTAACTGAAAATGACGACTCATCGAATTCAAACGGTGAATATGCAGTTAAATTACCGTAAAATATAATTAAATTTTAAAATGTAAAAATGATTATATTGAATACTTCAAATTTAATTACATTTTACTAGCATTTAAATGTATAATCAAAATTTACATTGGATTGGCTATAAATTTCCGTTAAATAAAACTAAAAGTATTAAGATAAAATTACTAAAAGTGTACTTTTTAAATTTAAAGGATCAAATTAAAATTTAATGTGAAGGATAAAATACATACTTTAACCAGAATTAAAACATGCATCAATATTTAGTAATTAGTGTATGTAACAGTGGTAGCTATTAATGAATCATTGAGAGTGACAGCGCAACTAGTAAGGTAATTAATCTCAATTTTCTTCTGTAATTAGCATCTTGGTTAGATAATTTTTTGACCCTTGATTAGATAGTTAATTACACTTTGATTCATGTCAATTAGATAGTTAATTAGGTACATCAATTAATTTATAAATGCCTGAGGCTTTATTAGGAGGTTAGATCACAAGTAGCGAGTCATGTCAAAAAGGGTTGGTAACAACTGATCAAGATGCAATAATCCAAATAAAAACAATTAGACGATTAATTAATCCCTCCATGCTAATTATGTCGGTGGAGCATAACTAATTAATATGTTCCTTACTTTGGCAATCATCCAAAATTTTATCATGCAGGGATTAATTTTTAATTAACTGATAAGATGCATACCACATCAGTATCTAAAATTATTGGAGATCGTTTTATTCATAAGCGAAAAAATTATATTTAATTCAATCCATTGACATTTCAACATATTCTTAAATTAAGATGTTGTATAATGTTAGGTAATAAAGATATTTTATTAAAAATGTTTACCCGTAAAACATTAATTAAGAAGAACCTAAATGCTTCCATTCATATAAACTTTTAATGCCCGTTTGGAAAAACAATGAAGAAGGGCTTTTAAGATTTACGAGATAAATATGTGAAATATATCATTTCGATTTACAAAAAAACTGTTGAATCTGCGTTCGGAGAGCCCAAATGCTCTCCCACTAATGCCATGTTTGGTATGGTGGAATTGGGAGGTGGAAATGGAAATGAAATTCATTTCCTATGTTTGATATGGTACAATTGGAATGGAAATGGAATTCAAAATGGGTATAAATGAATTCCATGATGTAACCCATAGAATTGATTTTTTGACCCTTCATTTTTTTCTATATTTATATCCATCTCCATTTTCACCTCATTTCCATCTTCATCTCCATTTTCATCGCTATCTCCATCTCCATTTTTATCTCTATCTCTATCTCCATTTTCATTTCCACCAAAATCAATTCCAACACACCAAACGAGCCATTAGCATTTAGTTTGTTTGAATTAATGTTATAAACTACTTTTGCAATATTATTAATAAGGTAAACATATGAGAGGAGTTTTTTCTCGATTTGATAACTATGGTTTTTTAACGTTTTTTACAAACTGACACTTGTTGTATTAACAATGACACAAATTTCTCGATCTGTAGATATAAATAATACTTATATATCTGTTGCTCATATAATTAAAGGAAACTTTTTGTGCAGATGACAACTGAAAAGAAAGCTGAGATGGCGGTGTCTATAATTCAAATACAAATTAACTAAAGTTAGCCCACCTTTACAACTCAATTAAGATTTAACATAAAAGCTGCACTTAATTAGACCCTTTTGGCACAAGGACGCTCCTGAATTGATGTAACTTGTAAGTAAACACTCTGTAACTAGCAATTCATCTGGCTTAATATAATCTAGTTCAATAATTAACTTTATGTTTCGATATTGGTTGATGACTTGTGAATGAAAACTGTTATACTTGATTAAGTTTAGCAGCAGCTTATGTGTTTATAATAAGAACCATATTCGTGAATATCTGAAATGAGAAATGTTAAGTGTAAATCGACAACGTCTTTTTCAGAAAATAAATAAAATCTGAAAAATCATAATTGAAGCGTGTTTATTCTAGCCTATAATGATTAAACATCCAAATTAGTCAGAGAGAGCAAGCAAATCGGTCATTATCTTTCAAATGGTGGTGGTGAGTTAGGTGGTAATGCATCACCATTTTAATTAATCAAACTCAGTTCTCCTTGCTTAATGGACCGTAAGACCAATCATGACCAATCATAGATAATTTTTGTGTGTGTTTGACAATTCCGTCGGAAGAAATAAGTTTACGGATTCTGAGGTATTTTATGGATTTCAAGATATTTTTACGGATTTTAAGATGTTTTTTATGGATTTTGATATGTTTTTTAGTTTGACTTACGTGCCTATTAGGAGAAAGTAGTTTCCAAACAAGCACATTCTAAAAGATTGAAATTTAGCCTAATGAAATGTCAGGAATTAAACACGTTTTAAATTAAAAAATCATTTTTTACCTCGTTAAGTTTTTAAGGAAATATAAAATACGAGGAACCATATTTAAATATTGACTACATTAGAGTAAAAGTAAATAGATATTGATTACCCTTAAAATAACTTGTATTATAAACAAAAAAAATTATCGTAAAAAGTTATTTGTATTAAAAAAATAACACTGGTAATGCATCAATTGCCATGAAAGGCAAAAGATATGCATAATAATCAGTGAGGATATAGTTAGTGTTTATGAATAAGCTTCAGTTATATATTACATCTTATACTTATAAAGTCGGCAGATTTTTTTTATTAATTAAGAAAGCTAAAAAATTACTCTCCCAGATTTTTTTTTATAAACAGCAACTATCCAAATTACGTAAATTGAATTGATAGTTAAAATTAGTTAAAAACATTAAACGTGTACAAAATTTAACTTTTTTTTCTGTGCATCATGATATTGTCCATTCGTGGGAGATTTAATTCCATATTAATGGCATTTACGAAGGGCCTTAGAAATTAGGTCACTGTTTAACTCCATGGGTTTGCGGGTGCTGGTTGAATCAATCCTAACAGGAAAAGGAACAGTGAACACAGAAGGTGTGAGTCTGTGAGAGACATTAAAGACTATCCACATCACCGATGGGCCCTTGGTAGAATTGGTAAAGGCTATTATCAGCATTCTTTAAAGCGAGGGTTCAAACCCTGGAGAGTGGCAGCTGCGATAATTAACGCAACCTCAAAGAGGTTATCCCATCAGTACCTCGCTATCACCGTAAGGTCTCCTCGCGGGGGTCCGGATTAGTCGGGGAGGCAATGAACTCAGGATACCCCAGGATACCGGATGGTTTACACAAAAAAAAAAACTATTAACATTATTCTCTTGCATCTTTTCGCAGCGTGACTTTAAAAACTACGTACGTATCTCCCCTAAAATATGTGGGAAACCTTTGTCTGTATACACACAGACTCGTACTTACAAGTCAAGTCTATATATATATATATATAATGCTATTTACTTCATTGTGTTATTCTAACAGTCAACCAACAAACACTCAAGTTGTCATGCTGCATTTGAAGTGTTGAAAGTTGAGATTTACGAGCTAACTGTGTGCAACAATAAATTTAATCCCTAAATAGCCATTATCTGTTTTCTTACTTTTCCATGGTTCAGAGTTAGCAAATAACTCTGATTAAATTTGACATGTTATATCTGTGGCAGATCAGCAGGTTAATAGTTTATGTGAAATGGATGGAGCTTTTCTGTTAAGTCAAGACTCAAAAGTTGATAGTTCAATCGCACCTAACTTGTTTTCGAAATTGCAAATATGCGAAGTTGGTTGTTCACAGAACTCATGGGTGGAGAATTTGCTTCTGCGATATAAAGTTTACCCTTTTATCATGTGTATATGGACAATCTCGGGAAAGAGAAAACTGAACCAAACTCATTAAGGGATCGATCAAGGAGTAACAGGTTTGGGAAGGCATCAAGTTTAACAAATAAAACCATTCACGTCTCTTCACAATATTCACTATAATATGAACTCGTAAAAGACGCATAAGTTGGGCCGCCCCCAATTAAACCTTTGCCTGCAACAGTGTGGGCTATAGATAAAGTTTCAAATTTAAGCCTTATGTCTCAAGTCTCTTCTGCTAGTAAATCATTCATATTTCAGATTCAAACTGTTTTGAAATCTCTGGAATTCAGACCCTTGGCTTGTGTTTGAATGAGTATTAATTCTCATGATATGTTACAGATACTAGTCAAATTTCCTTCACTATGAATGCTGGGGAAAAATCTGAACGCAGTACCTAATAACTATATATCCCTCAAAGAAAAGCAGCAAAATTTACATTACAGATATCTACCTATACCACTGGCGCCAAGTAACTTAGTTATTGTTATCTTGGTCCTGAAAGCCTAATCGCAGAGATATAAGAATCTTTACTAGATTTTGATGGTTCTTCTCCTTCTGGGTTAGGTTGAAACAGAGATGAGTAAAGGCGAAAAACCCAATGAGGAACATGTTGGAGGGTCAGGAACAACACAGAGACCCTCAAGCATTTGAACGACTTTGGACATGTAAGGCCTACAAGACGTCATCTTGTAAACACCAGAATGGAACTTTAACAGCATTACGAAGTCTCTCATCTTTTTCATCTATTTCCAACTTTGAATCAACAATATCTCTCAACTTCCCTTCTTCCATCATCTTCAAAGCAAAAGATGGGGAATGAGACTTCCCTGAAGTTTCATTAGGGTCATAATTTTTCCTTCATCTAATGATCTCCAGCAACACCATCCCGTAGCTATAAACATCACTTTTCTCTGATATAGCAGTGTTTGCAATCCATTCTGGTGCTACAAATCCCCTGGTTCCGGTAAGTGTAGTAACAAACTCGACTTTGTTCACGAGTCATTAGCTTGGCCAAGCCAAAGTCTGAAACTTTAGCAAGGAACTAGTCATCAAGGAGAACATTCTCCGATTTGATGTCACAATGTACAATCTTGGAATCACAATCTTCATGGAGGTAAGCCAGTCCTTTAGCTGTTCCTAATGCTATATTAAGGTTGGTATTCCAGTCCAACATGAACTCTCTTTCACTTTTCTTGAATAGCCATTTGTCCAAAGAACCGTTTGCCATATATTCATAAGCAAGAAGTTTGTTAGATCCTTCTTCACAAAACCCTTTAAGTCTGACCAGATGATAATGATGGATGCTATCGTTGATGCTAACTTTTGCTATAAACTCTTTCTTTCCTTGCCTAGTGGCTTCCAATTTCTTGACAGCTACATGAGTCCCATCTGAAAGAACACCTTTATACTGAACCAAAATTCCCTTGTCCCATCTTCACCGAGAAATTACTTGTTGCCTTTTTAAGATCTATACAGCTGAGACGAGTTGGTGCGCCAGTTCATGGTATCAGAGCCAGGTTAGATTCTTATCCCTCACTCTGATGATTGCACAAGACAAGCGGATGACAGTTCAATTCACTCGTTTGTGTGTCATCCCAATCCAGGTTGGCTCAGTCACACCTTCATTCCGCCGTCGACGTTGTGTGCCCAGTCAACCTCCGTCGTTTTTCAGAGAGCGTCAGTTGCAGAAGGCTCCTCCATTCATCCAAGTCCTTTTGCCTACGCCCATGTTGTTCAGATTGTGCACCATTCCAAAGAGAGGCTGTAGCGGGCCTTGGTGGTTAGCATTGTGGCCACACGCACATTCATGGCCTGCATCAACAGTGGGCTTGGGCCTGTGACTTGGGTCTACAGCTCGGAGGTGTGGCCTCTGAAGTTGAGGGCCCAAGCTGCAGGATAGGGGTGGCGGTGAACAGGCTCATGAACGCCACCATTTCAATGAGCTTTATTTCCATCTACACGGCAATCACCATCTTGGGACGTTCTTCTTGTTCTGTAGAATCTCTACGCTGGCTTGGGCTTTCTTCTTTATTTGCTGCCTAGAGACGAAGGGCAAGTTACTGGAAGAGATTGCAATGTTTTTCACCAAGAAGAAGGATGCAAAGCCAGACACTGATGATCCTGCTCTCAAAGCTTAGCTCATATATAGTTATTGTGACTACGTGTGTTAGTGAAGTTTAATGAATTTGGCTCTGATACCATGACGAAACTCTTAAAAAGAATTCTTTGATTTATTTATGAAGTACACAACTCATATATATAGACAAATAGGAACCAGTAGAATCTAAACTCTCTCTTAAAAAATAGCTAACTAATTCCCTAATAAATCATAAAATTAAAGATTATAATCCCATAAAATCAGAAATTACAATCCTATAAAATGCTAACTACCAACACAACTCCCCAAGAAAATGTCTTCCTCTGAATTCTCCTCAGAAGAGTCATCCAATTTTGGCTTTCTTCTATAGTATCGAAGCCCACATAAGCGATGACCAATATTACAAGCAATGAAGATAAGAACTATAGTGTGATTATTGCTTCTTCGATTACTACCTCTACCTTCAAAAGTCGAGAACTTAATGTAAGAAACAAACCCAGAATTCGCATCATAAGTCTCGAAGCTTCCTATGTTGTCTAACAAAAAACAGTTGCCTGAATTGTTATAGAAGAACATAGCAAGGCACGAGCAATTACCAAGGCAAGAATCTTTGCAACCATTGAAATCAGTTATTGACGAGACATCAAGTGCGAAGTAATGGATTACATGGTCAGCTTTCACGAACTTTGCAGAACTTCTAGAGACATTACAAGAAGAGACTAGATTTCTAGGTTTGCAATCAGAACGAGAGCTAAGAATAGAAGGACAATGACAGTTGTTATTACCTGTACATATGTAATATGGGCCACAAGGTTGTAAGTGTATTACAAGAGTTTTGTGGAATTCTAATCGGAGAGACACTAGCACTTCCACGTCGTAATCCAGTGAAAGTGAGGAAACCTTAATTTCCCAAAACAGCTACCCAAGTGGTATTTAATTATTTTTTGGGTTATGTTCGGAGGATTTCAACTTCAATTTTCTATCCACGCATTCACTCACTGCAGTTTCAGGTGGCTTTTTATATATATAAACAACGCAGTCCACATACATAAGACCTCTTCTCACATTTAAGTAATATGTGTCGTGGTCATCATTGTCGTCATCATTTAAATTCTATAATGGAGATCAGACTGCAGAAAGAAGCAAACAAGCATTATATTGGTCGGTATGAGCCTGGGCCTCCAAGGGATGAATCATTTGTCACTGATCATTCAGCCCTCCTGACCAATACAGACATTTCCTTTTTTTACCAGCACATAGACAATTGGCTCCCAAACAAACAAATGGATAAAAAAAAATCAGGATATATTTTATTATAATAAGATTTAGTTTATAACGCTGTTAAGGAGAGATAGAACTCCTCCAGATCTATTTATGTGATTTCATTAAATTAAGAATATTAAATAAGTTAGTTAATATAACACATCTTTTTAAAACATCCTAAACATTTTTTTTCTTTAATCCCTCCCTCTCTTACTTGATTTTGGGGAACAAGTACCAAATAAGGTATTTTATACAACAAATAACAAATTAAAATCGGATTATCTACATCTCATGTCATGTGGGATGCAAGGTGGAACCCACCACAATCCACCCAGAAGAGCAGGTGGGTGACCTTTGAAAAAGGCAGGGCAGGCAAAGAAGGGCGGGAGGGATAAATGTGACAAGGTGGTAGGAGTGGGCCCCACAAGTGTCATGTGAAAGGAGGCCGGTTCAGTTGTTGACCTGTCAAAACCTGTCAGCTGAGCTGTACTGCAACCCCGTTCCGAACCTTTGACTCCCCTTCCATTTTCCATATTAAGCTTACGAGTCACCTCAACTAGACCCAGTTGGTTGATCGCCCAACACCCACTCACCACAACACAAACAGATGAAAACAAATAGTGCTATGCTGGGAGGAGCTTCTGAATTTTTCTAAAAACACGTTTAACAGTATTTTTTAATAAAATAAGATAATCTCCTTTACATATTTACTTCGACTTAGGTAAAAGTACTCCTCTACCGCGTTACCAAACGGACCCAATTTTTTTTAAAAAATAAAAATATAATAGGCAGTACTACATACACACACACACACGGAGTAACCTGCAACCAGACAAGAGAGAAGATCATGTGTAATTATTCCGTGTGGATAGTAAATTCAATTGTTTGACAGCGTATCAATGCGTTGAAACTTGTGCGGAAGCCAGCCAGGAACTGATGGCGTTTCTATGCCTCACGAATAATAAAGAAAATGTTAGATCCAAACAATTAAATTATTTAAATAATGATCTCTCGTCGACGAATCTAACCCACCGGTACGGACGAGGTATCATATTTTGCTTCAAGTGTCTCCACTTATCTCACACGTAGTAAAATGTTCTCCCGCATTCAAAGGATTCGGATTTTTGAGCGTTGGGTGGACCAGAGAGATGACACTTGCGTCTCAAAATATTGACTTCACGATTGTTAATAAATTCAGATCATTACAATTTTCTATCTCTCAATTACGGACATGGCATTCTATGATGAACTTTCTGTTTACAACTAACTGTGTGAATTCATATTTACAATTTAATTCGCAAAAAAATTAGTAAAAATTTAATTGTCATCAAATTCATCTTTTGAAACTTTGCAGTGATATTTAACGATCAGGTCCAATGATTCTCTTCCCCTCCATGATAATTAGAGAAAGTAAACAAGCAGTTATCCTAAATTCAACCCCACTGAATGCAAGCTGAACGGCGGACCCCATCCACATTCAAGCTCAACTTTATGGAGCGCAATCGCCCACTTTGACAGCGGGTTTCCACATGAATTCAATTTCCCTTCAGAATAGATGGACCCTTTTTGTTGGTAAACAGCAAATAACAGCTTATGCCCTCACCGTCTTCCTAGGGGAATTTGTAGAAATATTTGACCGTTGTTCCAGCCCTACTCATTCATCTCTCACGCATACCCCAAGGATTTCATATCAGAAATATCAAAACAAGCATCCTATCCGAATAATGGGCCTCTATAGTCTATTTCCCACAACTAGGAATGGCATTAGGCATACCACTCAATCAGCAGCAAATATCAAGTAAAATTTACAGTAACCAATCTTGTCTCCGGAAAGCAAGAAGCATTAAGTACATAACTGAGAAGAAAAATTCTACAATTACCAAGTACCCGTTTGAAAAAGCAATATAGAAGTACTTTTACCATTTACAAGGTAAGTTTGTGAAAAAGATTATCTCAATTTGCGGAAACACATTGTTGAACGCATAATTGGGCTTTCCAAACACTTTCCCAAACACCCCTAAAACATGAAGTTACAATTGAATTACACATTTCCTTCCATCAAATCCACTTCAAAAAATTTGTCTCCAACTCAGTCTACCCCACAATCCTCATCGTATAATGTGCAAATCACAAGAATAATATGACATCGTTCAAAAAACATATCACCAAGTCACAAAAATAAATTGACGGGGTCATCTATAAAGTTGTGGGGGGATCAGTAAGGTGTATAGTAATACCCGGATGGAGGAGGTCCCATTCCATTGACCGGAGGCCTTCCATAAGGCATCGCTGGCGTAGGAGCCCCAGCATAATATCCAGTTCCATTGATTTTGGCCAAGCTAGTTTGACCTTGCATCCCTTCCCTAGCGTATTGCTGCCAGATCTGCTGCTCATGTACAAGCAAATGCTGCTTCTTCTCCATATCGGCCATTTGCACATATGATGGAGGTGGAATGGTTAATGATGCAGCAAATGGATCCTGATTAACTGCCTGCACAGATCCATCAGGGGCTGGGAGAGCTAAAACAGGGGTAGTGCTCTTTCCTGGTCCCGGCAATGCAACACTGCTTGCACTCCCTCCACTCAGTTGGGCAGTGCTGACATGCTGTCTCACCACTCCTTGATCATACATGCCATTCAACAATAACGGATCAAGCCCACCACCTAAAGCTGCCTTCTGGTTAGATAAATTGCTAGCAGTCTCAACCAATGCCAATTCCCAATCAGCCTTGCCAGGTTCTGCGGCTGGGGTTTGCCAAGCAGAAGTCACTTCCGGCTGTCCGTTTGATGGGAATGCTTCCCACGATCCATTTGCATTGTTGGCTGGTGCACCATTGAAGAGTGCTAAAGCAAATCTATTGCCTTGATCATCTGCGGTGACAGCATCATCTCTCAGATTCACCAAGTCCTCTGTAACTTGTGGCTTTGGTGGCTCGGGTTCTGACTCCGGTGGAGGAGGCGGGGTGTAATTCTCAGGCGGAGGTAATGCCTTTATTTCATTCATATCAGGTGCTGGCTCCTCTTCTTTAGCCACAGGCTGAGGTTCCTCCTTCCTCTCTGGACTTTTTGGTCTCTTTGCCCTGTCCCTCACAAATTCCTCAAGTGTCTCCAGTAACTTACTAGTAATCTTTTGAACTTCCGGGTACTCTGACGATCTTGCCACACCGGTATCCTTGCACCAATTGTAAAAGGCAACAAGCTCATCGATCTGTTTCGCTGCACTGGCATAAGCATCAAATGCCTTCACACAATCTTGGTATTCCATATCAAAGAATTTGTCGAGTAAAACCGCCAAAACCTCGCAAATATCAGCATACAGCTGAAAGCTTTCCCTGACAACAGGATACAATGCAATCAAAATCATCCTACTATTCTTCGCCAATCCCGTAGGCCTACAAGCCAAGAATCTATCCAACAACCTCTGCAGATGAGCCATCTTGCCAAAAAGACGCTCAGGAGTCATATCCCTCGACGGAGTATTGACCCTTTTCTCCTCTCTACCTTCTCGGCCAGCTGTTTCGCTCATATCCCCAAAAGATCTAGTCCGTCGCATCCCACCTCCATATCCATTTTCCCCCCGAAAATCCCCATATCCAGACTCATTTTCGTACGGTCTCGGTGGAGGTGACCTAAAATTATCTCTACCCCCAAATCTGTCGTCCACGCTACCCCCGCCACTACCACCCCCCACACTCCCAGCCCCAGCACTCCCACCTTTTTTGTCGTACAGCATCAACTCGAGCCGTTGATCCAGATACATAGCATAGGTCCTGACGAAAGCCGAATGATCCCATGAGCTAGAGTGAGCCTCATCCCTGAAATCGGACATGTTGAGCAGCCTAGTCCCCCTCCTCGTGGCATATAAGATCTCCTCTTGGAACAAGGGTGGGCCCTCATTCATCAACCTGTGCACAAGCATAAGCGCTTTGAGCGCCACAATCCAGTCCCGGGTCTTCCCTAAGCGCTTGGACAACGCGGAGACGCAGGCATGAACATAGCCACGAGAAAAAGACATTAAGCTCAAGATCTCCCGTACGTATTTCTCGCTTGCTGGGTCATCATCGTGACTCGTCGCCTTCACGATCGCCACCTCAAGCTCCGGCGCCAAATTACTCGCCACCTTCGCAATCCCAATACTAGTCTGGTCCTTCACAGCCCCAATAGCCTTCCGGATCGTGCTCGGCGCCATCTCTCAAAGACGATTCCCAGGCCAGATACTCTTCCTCTTACTACGACCCGGATCTAACAGTCCTCCTCCCTTTCAGTCACCAACTCGCCAAGCTCAAAAACTATAAGTGAAAAACCATAATCGCAAAGTTCGTTTTTTCAATTTGCGATAGCTCATCTTCGTCAAATTTTAGGTCAAATTGTTGAAAAAACAATTTTCTAAAATTAGAAACCATAAATTCCCGCAACTGACCTTACCTTTCTTCTCCTAGATCCGGGGCCCGAACAGAACGAGCACGAATGCTCCGACTATCTCTCGTTTGTGGATTCGCAGCTGTGAGCGATGAAGAAAAGTTGGAAGGATTTGAATCGAGAAGCCGGTGATGTGAGATCTGGACGAAGAGAAGAGGAAGCTCCACCCACCGGAACACCTAATTGTTCTGTTTAGCGATGTATGCTTCCTGCATTATACGGAGGAGGCTATGATCGTGTGCGGTCGAGCCCACTTAATTGCCGTATGGCGAATGGATATCCGGTATGTGATTGATTGGTTGGGGCGGGAGTAAACACGTGGATCAAGATGGTGCCGGTATTGGTGCTGTAATTGGTGGGTCCCACTTGCGTTTTACGGCAAGGGGCATGTCGGTGGAAATTACCCGGGGAGACGGGTTTAAAACTACAAAACGGGATACTTGTATATTTTCGGAAGGCAACGAATTTGCGATTTGTTTTACATGCTTGCTATTTCTGGCAACTATGCCCCTCTTGTCTAGTTCACTCTTTTTTTCTGGGGGTTATAATTGCCACAGAATATTAATTATTTTTTATGCAGAGCAAAGAATATTAATTATTAATTTATATTAATAGAGTTTAATGACATTCATTTGTAGCTCCGGTAAAGAGAAGAGAGACGCACTTTATCCGTGTTTGGAAATCTGTTTGAGAACGATTTTACAGACTTTAAAGTATATATGAGATAAGTTTTATCTCGACGTATGTACATAGTGATTGGGAATCACTTTTTAATCACGTTGCATGCAAACTCAATATTTACTTTGAAACTCTAAAATCGTTTTATCAATGAAATTCCAAACATGCAAATGATTGGTAGGAGAAAAGGTGTTTGATTCTCAGCATTCGTGGAAACTTTTTTTTAAAAAAAAGACGATATTGAAAAGATCAATAATTGTTTTTTAATACTGCCATTACGCTTAGTGGTGCTTAAAGCCCAGTGCCTGGTGTCAACTTATATATGCCACGTCAGATGTGGTGAACGATAACATCATGTGTTGAGTGCGAAGGGAAAAAAAGAGCGATGATGATGATAGCCTTTGATATGAATATTTGCATTGTTAATCAATATCAGGCGGTTACGAGATTTATTTCATGAAGTTGCTTTGACTGTGGTCTGTTATTTGCTTATGGCCGGATTTGATAAGTGACGACGTGGATCTGTTTGAAAACGTGGTAGAGAAGTACTTTTACGTAAATCAAGATAAACATGTGGAGGAGGTTATCTCGTTTTACGGAAAAGCACTGTTGAACGTGCATTTGACCTTTAAAAACGCTGCTCAAAAGTGTTTGTATTACGAATTGTTAACGATTAAGGGTTTGTTTGGAAGCTAGTTGTGAAACCTAAGTTGGGTTTCAAAACCTATATTTTGTCTAAGTACAAAATTTTTTCTAAAAAACTATTTTGATAACAAAACCTCAGTTTGAAACCTATGTTTTCTCTTTCCTACTTTTTCTATTTTTTTCTCTTTCATATTTCCTACTTTTTCCTTCTTTCTCTTTCCTCTTTCCTACTTTTTATTTATTCTCTTTCCTTTTTCTTAATGCTCCGCTTGGATGGGATGAAAAGTTGAGAGGAAATAAAATTGGAGGAGAGAAAATGGAAAGAAGAGAAAAGTGGAGAGAAAATATTATCAACTATCATGCTTTGATGGGTGAGAGAAAATAGGGAGGAAAGAAAATGGATAAATAATTGAATGACTAAAATATCCTTAAATAAAAATCTTTTAATAAATAGTAACAAGTAAAATATTCTTAAAATATATAAAGTATAATATCAAATTAAATAGGATAATGAAAAATTATATTAACATTAATATCATTAAATAATTTAAAATCAAATAATCTATTAAAGATATCTTTTCATGTTATTATATTTCAAAACAAAATAGCTTATATAAGAATATATCATAAAAAGCTATTTTGATTACAAAACCTCAGTTTGAAACCTAGGTTTTCTCTTTCCTACTTTTTTCTCTTTCCTCTTTACTAATTTTTCCTTCTTTCTTTTTCCTCTTTCCTACTTTTTCTTTCTTCTCTTTCCTCTTTTTTACTTTTCATTCTTTCTCTTTCCTCTTTCCGAACTACTTTTTACCTCGGAATCCATAAAAGCTTATAACTTCCCAAATATAAATCAATTTTCAAAACCTAGTTTTTGCCTCGAAATTTGTAAAAGCTACTTTCCAAAATCTATTCTCCAAAACCTAGGTTTTACCTCAAAATCTATATATGCTATTTTTAAAATAGCTTCCAATCAAGCCCTAAATTCGTGATTTGATTCCATAGCATAGTTATAGCTTTTCATTGCATATATGCCCACTTAATACAGTCTTTTGATTAGGCAATGCCATCCATCCATAGCATGAATAATAACTCTATAGTTATCACTCCCAATAAAAAGTTAGCACTGATAAAGAGGTTTCGCTTGACTGCATTTATGGGGAGCCTAAACACGTTCAACCGTATTTTTCTGTAAAACGAGATAATCTTTTTTACATATTTATATTGACTTACGTAAAAATACTTTTCTATCGCATTCCCAAACATGCCCAAATTCTTTTTCCCGCTTTGTGTTAAGCATACATGTAAGCAAAAAGCTGATGTGTGTGTTTGGGAATCTGTTAGGAGAAATGAGTTTATGAATTCCGATAAGAATTTACGGAATCCAAGAAGAATTTACGGATTTCGAGATAGTTTTTATATGTTTCAAGATGGTTTTATCTTGGTTTATGTATACCGTTGGGAAGAAGTTCTTCCAAATCATGCACAATGTTAGTTGATAATAGTGTGATGCTTTTGCACATATACCAATTGATTTACAAATAATAAACCCGACCGAATAATGTTGACAAATTTAATTTAAATCCACCACAGCTAGTTTGAAACATTAGCATTTGAATGTGGCAAATTTGAATAGAATCCCAAATGCTGGGGAAAATTTTTTCTAGTCGTTGAATGAGTATGGCATATTGACCCATACATTGATCCCCCACAGCAAAAATTTAGAAAAACGCGTCATATCTTGTGGGTTGGAATAATTGAATGATTTAAAGCAATTGATCAATGCCGCTAGCTCAAAGAGAGATTCCATGAAGCTATGCCTAGAAGTGTGGATTGAGCCCTTAAAATACTAAATTTTAGAACCCAACCTTTAAAAAATTATAATTTATTTGTATTAAATTTTGCATCTTAAAGAAAGTGTGGATTGGGCCCTTAAAATACTAAATTGTATTTATTACCAACAAATATTAAAAAAGGGAACGTAGTAAATTGCAAAGACATCCAAAATGGAATCATGAAATTTAACTTGGAAGAAAACAGAAACAAAAGAAGATGAAATGATACGAATGAACCCCGTAGATTAATGAATTGATTGATTAAAACTCTAGAGGAATTTGTCTTTAGGTTTTTAGCTATAAAAGGTCCCATAAAAGTTTATCAAACTTTTGCAATGCAACCAATCAGTTAAAATTCTATAGGAATCCTTCTTTAGATCTTTAACTATAAAAGATTCAACAAAAGTTGATCACTCTCTTGTAACCTAACCGTATTATATCCTAAATACAAATCACAAGTTAAAACTTGCTAAGAAAAAGCTTCTAATTCAAATTCTGAATAACTAATACAGCTTACTCTTTAAATAGAAAACTTACTAGTCCTAATATGACTCAAAATATTAAAAAGATATAATGTCATTTACTTAAATTTAATCAATGATATTTATAAGAAATAATATCCTTGAGATCCCTAATTTGTCATTCATATAGCTACAATAATATCTTAAAAGATAAACTACTAATATATCTTAAATATCGTTAAGATGATTCAAAATATTTAAAAGATGTATCAATTCTTCCTAATAATATACTAAATACAAGATGACCCTTTTTAAAATAATAAAATTACATAAAAATAAAAATACAAACATTTACTCATCTTCTTCCACGTGCACCTCTTGATAGTTGAATGCTAAGTAAGATATTTACTTGAATTAACATAATTGCCCTCTGTATTTTTATTGTAACACTCCAAATTTTCTACCGAAATGTTTAACGAAATTTCTCCATGTATGGATAATAAGGATTCTCAATATCATTTCATTAAAACATATCATCAAATCTAGCCAAAATGTCCAAATCCTCTCAAAATATTAGAGTAAATAGAAATAAAATGTGAAAGTCTTAGAGTCATGACAATTTAAAATTATGGCATGTGCTTAAGGGCACAAGAGAGCCAACAAGGCTCATTCCATAAGGACCTTCTCTTACTGTAGAATAATCACATGAAAAATGTTAATATAACGGGTGAGATTCCATACCCGGTAATTACTAAAAGTTTCTAGACACACAATCATATAATTTATAAGAAGAATTGAGTTACAAATATATTTGTATGTATAATGATTGTCATGTAAAACACATTTCATTCCGATTCCTAATTATGTAACTCAGTATCATCATCACAAATAATATAATAATGTAATATATAGCCTCCCTTATAACATCGTCCATCGTTATTTCACTGACTGAAGTCATAGGCTAACAAATAGTCCAATAGAAACTTATCCATTTAACTGGATTGTCTCAAGCTCACTAGTTTCTTACGTTACACTCGGGTTAAAGGTGTAGAACTCAAATTTGGACTATGCCTCCCCTCCTTTCAAGAAAACCAAGGAGGTGTTACATGTCCCACAATTCCAATGCAATCCAGCCAAAGGAAAAACATGGTAAAGGGGCCTGACAAAAGCCATCTACTATGCACCGAATGATGACTTATCAAGTAATAAAAATCTCACCATACATGTTTCTTCTTCTTACTCCAACCCAATCACAATGCAACCACCATGATAGTTATAAGAAATTTACATACCAAAATACATAATAAAAACTTTAAACATTTACATTTATAATAATTCAGTCCAAAATTCATAAAATATAGTTAAATTACAATTTAATTATATGCGGTTCACAAGTATATGGAAGAATATTTAGAGTTACATGCTACTCCCTACCTTACAGGTAAGCACACAAAAGTTACTCCAAGGTTCTCAATGAGAGTCTACAAAAATCACACACAATAGTTTATATCAATATACTAATTAACCTATTTTAAAAGTTGCTTCAAAGATAATCTAAATACCTAAGACTACTCTTTACACCTACATACTAGTCAAAGATATACATTGCCTCATTTATTCACATGAGAGGAATATATATTATTTTTTGTAGGATATAATCTTTTTATAATTGTAACAACAACAATAATAATACAGTAGAGAAATTAATAATAATGGTATAAATTTTGATTCAGATATTCAAATTTAAAATATCAAAGTAATATATTAGTTTTTCTTAAAATACTATATACTCACACACACATATTTCTTTTTTTTTAATAGTTCAACACACCTCATTGACACACACATATATTTGCACTCACATAATTACCGCACGCACAAACGCACATGCATATACATGTGTGTAATTATATTATATTTTATCTTATTTTATTTTTTTTCAATTAAACACATAAACGAAAGAAAGCAAAGACTTAACAACATACCTACACCCTCTACACACATCTAAACACTTACCCCACACACCCATATACACATATACATAACTATATTATATTATATTATATTTATTTTTTCTTTTCAATCAATTCAGTAAATGAATGGAAACAAGATTTAAAACACTGCATGCTGCAATGGCTGCACACCTACGCCCTCTCATTCACCTTTATATATATTTATATGCACGCACACGTGTTTATACACATATTTATATAACTATTTTGTTTTTTCAAACAATAAAATAAGTTAATAAAAAAGGCTTAAAACATGGTTCCTGGAAAACATGTATAGACACACCATAAACACACACACACAACTATATTTTTTTCTCTTTTTTAAATAAAAAAATAAAAAATGACTTAACACACTCACATCTACAAACACATATGCACACACCTTCACCTAAAGGTACTTAGACAATGCACTTGGCATATGGGTTTGCACCTACTGGGATTTGTTTTTTTAAAAAGAAAACTAGGCAGCACATGCTTGCACACAAGACATGTTTTGATGGTAGTAGGTAATGAATTAGGGGAATAAAAGGATGATAAGACATTTTTTGTTAGTCTGACCGGAAAAGAGAAACGAAGGGGAAGGGTACCTGCAGTACTATAACAGCAGTATAGAAACGAGGTTACTGTGCGGCAGAGTTGTTTTGTTTATGATGAAAATGGGAAATGTTTTATATAGAGATAGGGTTAAGGTAGAGTTACCCCTGCTTGTATGGAGAGAAAATGAGGGAGGAAAGAAAACTAGGAGAGAAAACTGAGGGAGAAGTGAGTTTTCCCCTGCTTGGATGCAGAGAAAAATGTGGGAGGAAAGAAAAGTTGGAGAGAAAATGGGGTGGGTCCCACGCCCCATTTTCTCTCCAACTTTTCTCTCCAAACATGGAAAGAAAATGGGAAGAAAATTTTATTCCCACCACTACCCCTGTTTCCCTCTCTTTTTTTCATCTGAAAATATAAATATATAAAAATGTGAGAATATTTATATTAATATATATTAATATAGTTTATATTAATATATAAATTTATATACATTAATATAAATTTATTTTGATAAAATATAAAAGAAAATATAATTTATGGTCAACGTATATTTAATTTAGATATATAAAATTATATTTATTTTGACATTTTAATAAGTTAACTTCATACGTTAACTTCATAAATTTAGATAAATATAAAAATATTTTTATACATTATCTTC
>JANTPZ010093342.1:0-13655 GCA_025593235.1 Vachellia pachyceras | reverse complement strand
TGATACTCCAGTTTCCATAACCAGAAGAGCTCTCATAACTAGGGTTGCTATTTAAAGCAATGGGCGTGGCCAATGGGATCATCAATGAACCCGAACCCGAGCCAGGACAAGAAGAAGAACCATAATTATTATTTCCACTTTGTTGTTGTTGTTGCTGATACTGAACAAGCATGCCTCCGCTGAAAAACCCATTATTGTTGTTGTTGTTGTTGGCTTCACTGCTGGTAGTACTGGAGGGAGTAGAGAGGTCCACGTTGAAGGGTAGGACAGATGTCACGGAGCCATTGGTGGAAGAAGATGGTTGGATCAGGGAGGAAGGGTTCTTGTTGTAACCGGCAAGTACGGAGGACCAGTAATGATGATCTGAAGTGTCCTGTTTGATGGGTATGGCGAATGTGAGAGAGTTATTGTTAGAGCTTGAAGGTGGTGGCAGTGGTGCAGGTTGGGATGCGAAGGTGACAGAGGAGTTGCCGGAGGAGAGGTCCCGGTCGGAGTCCAAGATGGATCGTGCTCCGGCGTCGGGGCTCTTATTAGACGGAGAAGAATCCGTAGAGTTCTTAGTCTTGCCGGAGAGTCCGCCGATGGGGAGGTTACTATTGGCAATGCTCTTCACGTTGTAGCGGCTCATATCAAAGTTGGTCACTGCGTTTATTCCTCTGAACTTTATGGCTGCTATATCATACGCCTCAGCTGCTTCCTCTTGCGTACCTATTTCGTTTAAGACACAGACAAAAAGGGATAAATGAGTCATACTCTTATATAAAGTATACGACAAAAATACGATTAGCTTGGTTTAGGTGTATCCGGTACATAATATGAGATCTAATAATTTAATTAAAATTATATATTAATAATGAAAAGAAAGAGAGAATAGTATATAGCATAATAAGTATGGGAGGTATGAGAAAAAATGACTCACTGAAGGTGCCAAGGTAGAGGTCTTTGTTTCCGGCGACTCTGCCTATTCTTGCCTGCCATCGGCCATGCTGGTGATGCCTGAGACAAAAATAACATGTTGAGATTTTAATCCACTATATATATATCACAATTGTTGGCAAAAAATAAAAATATATATCACAATATACAAATATATTTATATTTTATTCATTTGGAGTCAGAAGATATGATGCTAGAGGCCAAAACGAAGTTGAACTATATATATACCTCGTCACTCCTCTATATATCGAGGCACCTCTCGAGAATCCACTACTCCTCCTAAAATACAAAGGAACATAAAATATAAGTATACACACACTAAAGTCTAAAGCTATGAAAAAAGAGGGACTCAAAAGAGAAATGTAAAAAATACCTTCGAAGAGAAGCAACAAACTCCTGCCTTGTCATGTTCTTCATCTCTTCCAGTTCCTTCTGGTAGTTTGAAATCTAACAAAAATTAAAATAAAAGGGTCATTGAATAAGACAAAAACTGAAATATATATATATATATATAAGAAAAATAATGGTATGGGATTGGGTGATTAGGGTTACCGGAAAGTTCGTGGTGGTGGTCGGACCCCAGTACTTGAGAGCTGCGAGATCATAAGCTCTGGCTGCTTTATCTTCCTTATCGTAGCCACCTGATTGAAATATCATAATCATAATAACAGAACAGAGTCACGCACACGAAGAAGAAGAAGAAACAAAAACCTCTTTTAGCAAAATGATTATTCTTGAGTAGAATCTGAATCTTAACCAAGATTACTAGTAAAAAGCTTTTTTCATAGTAGAACAAATATATATAATGACGCAATATCCGTTTTTTTAATTAAATTTATAAATTACTCACCCAAATACACTGAACCATGATGACAGGAATCGCGCATCGTTCGCCAGTCAGGTCCAAAATTAAAGATCCAACACAGAGGAGGAAGAAGAAGCACCCATCAGAATCTTAACACTCACAAATTCCAAAAATTAATAATAATGTGATGACTCAGACGAAGGGAAAGATCCTCAAATCTTAGTCTGATTAAATGAAATAGTATGCAAGAATTAATGAGGGCCATTGGATATGATTCTTGGGATTTGAGAGGAAGGCACATTCTTTCACTCCCATTTATTCCGGGGGAGAATTATCTAGCGATACTAAGTAAGGGAATGTATCACAAAATGGTTTCAAGCGGTTGTTAATTGTAACTGCTTCATTTGTAAATGGTACTTCTCAATATGTCATTAACAAATGATCATTTTGTAACACGTTATCTCTGGTAATTCTCTCTTTATTCCGGTCCCGACGTGTGCAGTGAACCGTGTTTTCTTTGTCAGACTCAATGTATAGCAGTCCCAGATCTCGTGGACCCGGTTCGACTCAGTTCCATGAAAAGCCCTAGAAGGATGCGATCGTCAATTCCAACATTACCTTGCCTTCCTTTCCGACTTTGCCCTTCCCTCCTGCAACTGTTATCCCATAGATGAGCTTCGTATCTTCCCGTCCATCTATGCCTGGACTTGCACACTTCAATTTTAGTCTCACGCTAAAAACAAATAATATCGAATATATTTGTTTGGGTTTTTTTCGGTATTATTATTATGGAATGGAGTGGTTATTATTATTATTAGCGGAAAGGAATCCTCACCGCGTGACGCCGCGGTAGATGGAGGTGCGTTGGCCGAAGGTGTCGACGCTTTTCTTCGGGGATGGCTCTGCCGGAATCAGCTGCGCCTGTTTCTGTTGCGGCTCGGCTTGAGCTCCAGCAGAAGCGAAACCACGAAGGAAGCTGGCGGCTATCGTCTTCAGCTCCGAATCGTACATATCGTTCTCCACCACCGAGCTCAGCGTGTTGTCGGAGGAGAACTGCGGGGGAGGTGTTGGAGCCGCGGCTGAGGCGGCGGCAGCTCCTCCTCCGAGGAAGTCCTCAAACTTAGGACCCACGGTGAACATGGAGGGGCTAGTCGGTGCTCCAGCGATAGCACCATCCTTAGCTTCGGCCGGCGCTTCGACCGTGTTGTTACCTGAAACATTTATTGTACAGAATTTCAGCAAACAGATTATTGAAAGGATTTAAATAATTGATATGGAGAAGAGTTGAGGCACCTGTGAGAGACAGGGTTGGGGTGGGGGAAGGAGAAATGAAGGAAGGGAAGAGAGGGGAGTGGGAGGAAGAAGATAAGGGGTTAGAGAGAGAGAAGGCGAGCCAGTTCGGGGAAGAGGATGAGGAGGAAGAGTCCATGGTGGTGATGTTGGAGGCAGTGTATTATGAGTGTGAGAGAGTGACTTTGGGAAGTGGGAGGAAATGGAGGTATCTAGCTTTCAGGGAGAGAAGGAGCCTGAGAGAGAGAGAAAGTGAAGTTTGAAGAAGAGAGACTCAGAATATGACACAGATATAGAGGCGGTCTTGAGAGAGAGAGAGAGAAGGCTCTGTTAAGTTGGTGCCCGTTGCACGAAGAACGAGGTTCTTTCACCATGGTAATACTAAGATTATCGCTGTCGACAAAACCCTAAGTGATGTTTTTAGACTAACATTTCAAAACAATCTCATTTTACTGCCTAACAAAATTAAAATTCAACAACTCTTTAATTTTATTTATTTACTATAATATATTAGAATAAAATCAACACATGATAAATCAGAGAAAGTCAGATTTTTAATATAACCATTAAAATATATCTTGCCCCTTATTTGAGAGATTATGCTCTTTAAGGTTTTTTTTTAATTAAACTAACAGATTTCGTTTCATTTTCTAACACTTCATGTGTTTGTTTTTTCATGTTCAAACGTTTAAGTGAATCGTCTAATCTTTATCAGTTTTCTTAAGGTGTGAATATTTGGATAAGTTTCCCAATAATGTATTTAATTCTTTTAATTCTTCTTTAAAAAGTCAATTGACTTTTAAACAGTACCGGACTCAGATCCTGATTTGGAGGGTTCAAGAGAGATTTATTCTTAATATATTTTGAGAAAAATTTAAACAAACAATTTAGTATGTTCAAAATTATGAAATGAACGGATGTAAAATAAATCACATTACACTAATATATATTTAATTTTCTAGAAATCAGGGGTGCAGCTGAATCCGCTCACTGTCTAAGTCCGCCTATGCTCTTTTTTGTGTATTAAGGATTTATATAGTATATAGAAAATACTAGAGCACAAAATGTTCCACGAGACCCAAATTAATTCACAAAGTTTGTACGATCAGGAAGTGGTGTTGTTCCCCACTTTGGGAATAATAATAATAATAGGCTCCCTCCTTTCCTACATTTAATATATAAGAACGAGATGATTTATTTAAAAATATTAATGGAATCAGTCATTTAAATTAGTTATTTTGTAATAAATACAAATTGATTTTCTCAAGCTATCCATTTTTATCATGATTACTATTCGATGAAAACTCCTTAATAAGAACAATCAAAACAATGCTTTAAGAATAAAATAATAAATTAAAACAATAATTTGATTAAAATATTACATTTAAATTCAAGCGTATCCCCCAACTAATTAGCTCTTATATTAAGGAGTGGGTACGTAGTAATTTTTGTGTGTCATAAATTAAGTAATTTTTGTATAAATATTGTCATCAAACAAATTTTCAATCAAAAGTCCGTTCAATAACATTTAGTATTGATAAATATATTCTACTTTGCACATCATTTAAAATAAGTTATAAATAACTGAAGAGTAATTATACAAAATTGAAGTACCTTCTGGGTAAGGAGAAGGAGGAGCGGTGTTGGATGAAAAATCAGTGGGCATTGCTTCTGAAGAGTGCGGAGTACTTGGTTGCATGCAAATTGCAAAATACGGAACTGATATGTGCATGTGTGAATTATTGAAGAGAACTGCTGCTCGGTAAGAACGCATGTTCTTGATTAATTTTATGAGTTATTTATAGAGTTGTTGTGATATAGAGTTATTTATTTTTTATTGTGATACATAAAATCTCAATTTTCCCTTTTATAATTATTAAAAATAGTTTTTGTAGGACATGGTCTATTACAAAGTATTCAAACTTATTTCTGTACTTTTATTTATAAGTTATTTTCAACATATTTTACACAGACTTAAAGAAATCCTAATCCGCATAATCCCTCATTAAAACTCAGTAACTATCTAACTTTATATTTATTTAATATTTACTGTAATGCATGAGAGTAATGTCAACACATAATATGAAGGGTAAAATTGTACATTCATATAGAAAATTTAATAAGATAACTTATAAATATGATCAAATAAAACATTCACCCTCTGTCACGCCAAGCTCTGTTAGGGACCTAAACCCTAAGGGATCCCGAAGTGGGGGAAGGGAATGGTAGGCATGGTGCGTTCAAGTCCCACATTGGCTAGATCCATTGAAAGTGAATGTTATATATATAGTCAGAGTGTAACATTTGACATCCGGGGCGCCTTTTGGGTAACTATGGGATCCCAAGAGAGTAAAACCATGTGCTTACGGGCGGCTAATTAAATAGGGATAATACCTTAGAATGTCACACCCTCCGCCCTATAATGAAGACCGAAGGGGTAACTAATTTAATTAATATTAATCTATTGATCATGTGACTTTTATATTAATAACCAACACTAGTGTATGGTAAGATTTAGTCGCCCAGATTACAATAGCAAACGGTCAAACAGATTGCAATATACATAAATATGAACATTTGATTTGAAACTAAGATATAATTATACTGTAAATGTAAATGAAGTCTTATATTTATCATTGGAACGAGTCTAATATGTGATTGCAGGTTTACAGAATGAGAAATCAAAGCTGCACAAATATAGAGATAATGGTAGATATAATTGTATATATAGTTGTAGCAGTAGTGAAGTAGTTGGTGCATGTATGATTGTGGGGAAGCAGGACCCAAGAAGAGGGAACACCCTGACCCATAAGCAGCTCCCACCCATTCTTCCCAATTCCCCCCTCCCTCTCTTCTTTTGCTTAATAAAATTTTTGAATTTTTTCTCATATTTTGATTTTCACCCCATAAGTTTAAGGTTGATAGTTTTAATCTATACAAATTCATTTTATTTAAAACATTGATCTTTGTAATATAATAAAAATTGAAACATCTTAACTCTTCAAACACTAAAACCACTAATTTTTAATTTTTATGTCTTTTTGATGCTTTGCCTCTCATTTCATTTCATTATGGTGCCGTTTGATAAATTGCCATAAGCACTTATAATCACGTTCAATAGTGTTTTTCCGTAAAACGAGACAATCTCCTCCATATATTTACCTCCGTTTATGTGAAAGTACCCATAAGCATTTCTCCACCGCGTTACCAAACAGATTCTGACTCCTTCCACCACTCTTTCCCGCCATTTCAGATTCATCAACCTTTCAGAATTGGTTAAGTTTGAATCCCATGTATATTTTATTCAATCACATCCGATAATCATTGATGTTCATCCCCCCTCCCCCTTTTTCAAAGTGAGAAGATACTTTTAATAACACTTGGAGCTGAGAACACCTAGCTATACATGTAAAATCATATATTTAGGCCATGTTAGGATAAGCAGTTAAAATTACGTCAGCAATATAATTATTTTTAATAATCACGATTGAATCGAGTAATAAGCCCTCATACTTCTTACTAAGAAGCAGAAATAGGGAGTTTTAAAGGACAATGAGAGAATTGAAATTCAAAATAAACCAATCTTCATGCACCGACCATTGCTTACCACTATCTCCAATTCTTAGTAAAAGATATATAATTTACAGTATATTTGAAATTGGACTAACGCATTTACACATGTCACCATTTATACAAATGTTTAGCAATCACGTTATGCACAAATTAAGATAAAACACATTTTATATATTTACCTCAATTTATGTAAAATCATTTTTTTAACGTATTCTGAACACGTACATATTGATTATTAGTAATAAGTAATAATGAATGTACACATACATGCATGT
Organism: Vachellia pachyceras; assembly: GCA_025593235.1. Taxonomy (NCBI): domain Eukaryota; kingdom Viridiplantae; phylum Streptophyta; class Magnoliopsida; order Fabales; family Fabaceae; genus Vachellia; species Vachellia pachyceras. The sequence goes on along the minus strand of JANTPZ010093342.1, from coordinate 6,776 downwards.
AACCTCATATATATTCCGCGCCCTTTAATTGCTATTGCATTTATATCCATGAATTCAATTCATACTATTTCTCTTTCCTTGTTTGCTTCTTTTAATTTCTAGAAACATCTCTTCATAATCGCCTCACTTTCTATGTATACGTACAAACTCCCTAGTCCATTATTGCAGTGCAGTGTATCCGGAGGAAGTTTATGTCAAATTTTTTATATTGTATTGACTTAAGTATTTCGATCGCACATTGTTATGTGGCATATTTTTATATAAATTTATAGTTAAATGATAACAGTTAAAAATAGAAAATTTGATAATATACGAATAAAAATTTTACCTAATCAATATAATTAACTTAAGTATGATCCTAATATATACACGTGTGCACATAGAGAGAAGGGGGTTATTAATTAATTTATGTGATCTATGTTTTTAATGACTAAAAGGGCTAAAATATGTTGGAAGTTTTTTTGCAAATAGATACTGGTCATACGAGAGTTATCAAGTGGTCATTTTAGACCTAAAAGTTTTAAACTAGATCATTTTCACCCATCCTGCTAAAAATATTAACGTTGACCGTGAAAGTTATTAACCTTTTCATTTAGTGATTGACGGTCAAAGCTAATATTTTTAATGGCAAAGGTTAAAGTGCCTTATTTTAAAACTTCTAGATCCAAAACAACTCATTAAAAACTTCAGTGTGATCAATGTTCATACATACAAACTTTTGGTTATTTTTACCCATATTTTATTATCACACTCATTTACTTTTTTTTTCTATTTATTTGGTAATAGATCATAAATGTGAGGGGATCTGGATTACAAGGTTCGCATAGCAGATCACGGATCGAAACCATGCATCATAAGATTCCATCAATTCTAATTTGGTGAGATACTAGCTTATCATTATTGGATATCGTCACTCCCTCTTATTAAATCCATGCATACATATATGATCAATGTATCTGTGTGTCTGCATATATATATATATATATATATATGTTGCAGATTAAAGTAGGAAAAATCCAAAAGTCACATGGAGGAACAAATTAAAAGAACAGGGGGTAGGAACACATGCAATAACTGAAATTGCCATACCTAGAGAGGATGGTGGAGTTGTTGAGACAGGAGTGACGTTGTCAGAAAATCATTATATTCAAACTTATATATATTTATATATCTAAGTATCTAACCAATTCACGTACGTACCCTCATTCTATATAATTCACTTATACCATCTTCCCTCCCATACACGAACAATATTCCACATCTCTATTTAATTATCCGAGTTCTTTCTATTTTTGTTCCCCTGTTAAAAGAAGCAGAAAATTCAAAATATTTATGTTATGAAAAAATAAACGATTACGTCGGAAAATGTCCCAAAGTTCCAATTACTGGAATGTTCACTGTGTGATTATGAGCCACTATGAATTTCCCGTGAATTGCCATGCTTATGAATTTACAGGTACTATGAGTTAAGCAGGTCATTTAATTTTAACTAGTCATTTTCTTGTAACAGTATCCGTTTGAGAACGTGGTAGAGAAGTACTTTTACGTAAGCTGAGGTAAATATGTGAAGAAGATTATATTGTTTTGCGGAAAAACACTGTTAAACATACGTTTGGGCACTGTAAACACTGAGCTGAACAAGCTCACAATCTTATTTCAATACTTCAACTATGAAGGAAGATTCACCATTAAGGGGGCTAAAGTCCGATAACGTTGCCTGACACGTTGTCATGTGCATACAACGTTACTTTTAAATAAAAGTTTTTGAAACAAATTTATATCTTAACAAAAATGGCATAGATGATGCGTGCATCTATCGGTTTATATTATGTGTTTAACTAACAGTTCGATTTAATTTGGATAATGGCCACAGGGGAATTGTTATGACTTGGATAATTTCAGAGGGACATTGAACCAAAATGATCATATTGTCCCTACACATACACCCACATGTATATTAATATGATGCGAATGCATTAATTTCTCTTTAACATAAAAAGGATGCTCAATGACTATTTAGTATATATGCATGGCTGCATTGGCACTTTGGTAGCGCGCAGGTTTCACTTGTTCAGATGAAATCATTCACTATGATATGTATATATGCAAATGGCCGTTAACGTTTAGTGAAGCTTACCCTCCTCTTTGGAAGAGAGGTCAAATGTTCGAACCTGTATCAATTACATGTGTATGCTCTTCATCATTTGACTCCTGTATAAAAACAATACATGTAATTTTTAGACCTTGTTCGGTATACATAATTTGGTACAACACAACCTTATATACTTGGAAATCTTTTGGTCTTCCTAGGAAAAGATTTTTTTTTTTCAATGACCAAAATGCTTCGTAATGACACAACATTGATGGGTTGTCCAAACAAGATCAACATTAATGACAAGTGTGCAATCTCAAGACCTTGTGGGCAGTTGAAGGGTAATTTGAATAATAATGAACGGTGCGGCTCTTTATAAAGTGCTTGTACCGACAATTTTAATTCAAAAATTGAGATATATAATGAGCTGAGATAAGCACAAATCTAAACAAATCGAGATTTTTCTTTAAAGAAGAATAATAATAAAGTGGTGACGCGAAGAAAGAGGGATTAGGTGCATGTAGGTAGAAATTAACATATAATTGGAAGGAGGATCTCAAAACCCGGATAGGAGTCAAAATGCTTTCACACTAAGCGATCAATTATTATTAAATTTTTAAAAAATTAATATAGAAAAATGTGAGAAGAAAGTTGGGGAATATCAATCAATGGTAAAGTCATTTCAAAGGAATAAACAACAAATAGAGAGGAAAGAGAATGGCTTCACATTGGTTGGGAGTTCGGCGCCAGCAGAAGTAGTAGTGTGTTCGCATTTGAGTTTGCTTTCCCTTCTATCCAAACACAAGAAGATCAATCCTTAGCCATATCTATTCATTTATATATATATATAAGCCCATTACATAAAAAAAGCAAAAATTACAAACTAAATGTATCTCCCTTTTTTATTTTGACTTTAAAATACTCTATACTTGCAACTTTTCCCTTGAGCCCAAATCTCTTCCTATTACAACAATCGTATTCATAATATATAGTAAGTGAACCAAAACATTTGTAAATAAGATGGTTCATTATAAATTATATGGTGACTTTATTTTAAGACACTAGACTCTCTTTTTTAACATAAGGCATAAAAGTTGAGATGGCTTGAATCTATCTGTACCATATGAATAGTGTTATTTGAACATGGAGGTATGTCGTGATTCCAGTGAGCTCTCAAACTCATGTCAGCTGAGTTTTTATTCGGTCCATTTGGGAACGTGGTGGAGAATGTTTTTACTATTTATGAGATAAATGTATGAATGAGATTATCTCGTTTTATCAAATAACACTGTTAAAGGTACATTTAATTTTTTCAAACGTGGTTCCAAAAAGAACCATTACCGGTCAGGTTGCAACAAAGATTACAGAGAAGACATATCCATAATAGATCAGGTTGCTGGCCAAGCAATGGCGCCTCTAAAAACGAAGATCGAATCTTTGCAAAACTGGTCAAAGTTTGTGACTTGTGGTCAATCATTCATTCCTCACGTTCACTTTTTTTTGGGATAATTATTATCGCTTTATCATCACATCTCACTTGTTGATCCACCTCTTATATACGTGAACATGTATTTGGCAGTATATACGTTAGTTTAATAATTTGGAACAACGTGGTCTTATTTGTCACCTTATATACATATTTTAAAAACAGGGAAGTAAATTAATGTGGGTCCTATATATGACTGTTTTCAAAAGATATATGCATCTATGATTCGCATTACGTGTGCCTTCATTATCATTCTATTATAAAACACGAGGCACCCACAAGTGCATCGTCATCATCACAACCTCTTTTTCTTTTTCTTTGATAAAATGGAGGGCGATGAGTATAGAAAATGAGAGTGATCAAATTAAGAAGTTACAAGCCGATCCTTGTAGGGAGGTGGCTCGATTTGTAGAAACAGGGCACCAACAGGAAAGCTGATTCCGGTTTCACCGGCCACCACACACTTGAGAGGGGAGGGTGGAGGGAAAACAGGGCGTCCACATGGAAGGCCGAGAGACACGGGTGGCACGTGGCAAAGAACCAAAGCATGCACCATACTCATCTGACATTGCGACACGTGGCACCATACCTGGGCGGCGTTGGCGGTGCTGGATTGAAAACCATCACGTGACCCTCTTCTCACTTGCCTTTATTTGCACTACACTGCATCTTTTTTTAATTATTATTTAAAGGGTAGCCTGACCCAAGATTACAATGGTAGGATTGAATTCGTGAATTTACATTTGAAAGATATTATACTACTAGATTGCGTTGGTCACTCACTGCATCTTTATACTCCCCTTCCATCTTCATTAACAACGGTTCATTGCCTTTTCTAAAATAAAAACAGTTAATATAATCATTATTAATTGAATTCGCCATCATTTTAATTCTGGCTTTTCAAAGAATAAAATGGTCCAAATTTTATTCGATTATTAGAACTAATGCTTTTAATAAAATGAAACTCAGGGATCAAAACCATTGTTTTAAACTTAAGGGACCAAATCAAAATGCAGGTAAACTCAATGGATCAAAGATTGTATTAAAAAAAGAGTTTGCAATTTTTTACTCATTTTTTTTATAATTATTGTGAGGAGATGGAACAAGCGAATTTCCAGATTCAGGAGTCGCAGAGGATCCAAATCGTCAAAGGAATGCCAGATTTCATCGTTATCAGAGTGAGCCCATGACTAGGCCCATGCATATCAGTGAAAGGCCATTGGATCCTCATTTACAAGCCCATTAAGCCCAGAGGTTTTATAACAATGTTGATGTGTGGGTCCTGTGTGGCCCATTATGTATGGCCCAACAACAGAGATAGACAAGGGAAGTCTACGCTAGTTTAACGGAAACTGTAAAACATTCATGATCTTTTTCTCAAAATGCCCTTCATAAAATCCACTCTTCAAATATTCATCTCTCTCACTCCCTCCTACTGTGTTTGATTGTAAATCCGCGGAGAAAAAAGTAGTTTACGGATTTTGAGAAGAATTTACGAAATTCAAAAAAATATTTATAGATTTCAAAATACTTTTTAAAGATTTTAAGATGCCTTTTACTTTGATTTACTTGTACCGTTGGAAAAAGATTTTTCAAACTGTGATTAACATGGATAAATATTGGATAGCCTTGGAATATTTTTTTTTTTTGGTCGGGTAAAGGGGGCAAGGCCCCAAACAAATTAACTCACATTAATAAAAGATAATTCCGCCAATAAAGGCTGCGAAATACAATGAGGAACAGAAGAAAAAACATTGAGACCAACATCTAAATTCAAAGCAGAGTTGACTAAACCATCAGCACAGATATTGCAGGACCGATCTACATGGTTAACGTTAACGATACCGGTGAGAATGGTTCTTTGAAGAATACAAGAAGAAAAGATGAAGAAGATGAAAAAGAAAGTTATGCACAATGTCTCTAAGACGTGGGCAACACTTTCCTTTACACTTAATTCATCCCACCTATTCCTATATTATAGGGTGCAAGTTGGGTTAATCGGTGAATTTCCTGCAGGATACAATAGAAACCCTTGAGTATGTATTGTACTCCCTATACTCAAGCCAAGACAACAAATGCTTTTACAAAGTGATAATTTATCTTTTTCTAAGTGTGCACTTAAAGAGAAAAACAATAAATTTGATCTAGTCGTGAGAAATTGTGTGTAGAATTGTATGTCCAGTTGGGGGATGAGGAGAGTATTTATAGAGGATGGAGAGATGTCTTGAAGTGGTGCCTTTTGGAAACAATGTCCTTCAATTAAAAGTCACAACCATACCACTTCAAAAGTCACAACCATGATGACTTTTCCATAAAGAGTTTCATCTTTATGGTATGTAGGGATACATGACTTTAGTATTGCAACCCCCTACACACCACCCTTTCAAATAAACTAATTAATTTATAAGGATACAACCTTCTATAAAGTCACATCTCTTCTTTTAAAAAATTACATCTTTTCAATTTTGAAAAATACTCTAACAGTTAATAACAACCCTCCAATCAGCATTGATCTTAGACTTGATATCATCCACCAAGAGCTGGGCCTCCGGTTCGAGCTCTGGCGGACGTACGTTCATTGGAGGGGTGCAACCGCACCCCTGACTTCCAGAAAATTAAGTATATATCAGTACTATGTGATTTATTTTGCACCCACTCATTTATTAATTTTGAACCAACTAAATTTTTGCTCAAATTCTTATCAAAAGATATTAAGAATAAGTCTCGCTTATCTTTTTAAAAAATAGTTTGCACCTCCTGAATTAGGGTTCTAGATCCGTCATTGAGTCAAACATTAAGTTGGGAAGGCGAGACTTGATAAGATCAATAGCATGTTTACAATCAGACTCAGAGATTAAGTTCAAAATCCGAAGAGCCCAAGCCAAATTTATACCAGATAGAATAGCAAAAAGTGTGGAGCAACAATCTTATCGGATAGCTTTTGGAATATATAATACTCGTAAATACTAATGGTGATTACTTTTCTTAATCTCGATGCGATTTGATTGAAAGGATCAATAAAAACATCAAAAAGTATAAAATACCAAGTACTAAACATCATTTCAATGGTATACTTTAATCATTAAACTTAAAGATGTATGAGTCAGGTTTTCATTGTCAATGATCATAATTTAATGGGTTGTGCGTATACGTGTAATGGACTGTTTCAAATCTCTTTTTATCCAATCAATTTTTTTT
>JANTPZ010093341.1:0-13566 GCA_025593235.1 Vachellia pachyceras | reverse complement strand
TGGTATAGCATCCTTTCGAATCACGCAACAGTACATATACGCAATTGACATGTATTAAACTTGGATTTATGGCATAGCTAGCTTAGAATACGACGTGTCGTTACTTGTACCCCGCTCTGTTATCCTTCAAATCTGGCCTTACCGCTTCAATGGCAATCAAAACACTCGTACGCACTGAAACGGGTCAACACCATGGATCTGTTTATAGCTACTCTACTTTCATCCGACGCTGGCCTTTCTTGAAACTTGAAGGCTGGGATATGAAGAAGACAAATAAGACGGGAGCCCATTTGACAGGCCAGGGAGGATTTTACGCATTCCTTAACTTTTTTGATGAACTTGATGATCCACATGCCTTTATCCTCTTTGTGCCCAAAAACAAAACAAAAAGAAAATAAAGTTGAGATTCGCTCCGCCTTCTATATAATATCACTGAAAATATGGGCTCAGTTCACGGGTTGATGCAGTTCGGGCTGTCATTTTAGCAACCCGTATTTTTTAAAAAAAGTAACATTTTATATATATTTTTAATCGAAAGAAGATGATGTTTTGAGATCTCCAAATATTGTTTTAAACCTTATTATTTCATCTTAAATGCATACTTGTTTTGGAGATTGTTGATTATGTATTATATTTTTTGTATTGTAAACATTGTTGATTGTATTTTTCTTCTAAAAACCAAATAGGCTTGGAAAATTTTATGTATTATTTTTTTAAAAGAAAATTTCAATAAAATAATAAAAATAAAATTTTAAAAAGAAAAAAAATGATGGGCTGGTGGGCTTGTACTACCATTTTGACAGCCCGTATAAAAACGGATAAACGGGCTGAGCCCTTTTAACCCACGGGCTGAGACATGTTGGCCCATGGGCCAACTGCCACTGTATCCCTTTGTAACAACTCTTTTATTTAAACTACATTTCTCAGTGATTTTGTCGCTATCTGCTCCGTGGAATTTTTTTTTATTTTCCGCCCGGTTCTGGAGCTTCACCCAGACTAATCCAGACCCGACCCGCGTCGCGTAATTGAAAATGGTGGGTGAGTCTCCCAACATGGTTATCTGCTCTGTGGAATGTTGCGCGTTCCTCTTGTTTCCTTTTTTGTTGATGTGATCTGGTGGTGGGCTTAAGATGTTTCAAGCCCTTTAGGTTAGGCCTTTTGATTTGGACCTGAAATTTAGCCTGGGCCTTTGGGATAAGGAGAATTAGTCTCTCTCCTCCAGGTCCCAAGGACTTTCTATATTATTGCTACATTTGTTTGCCCCAATAACACAACTTATATGCTCCACTTTGCTTGTTGAGGCCTATTTTAAGCTCAAGCATTCCACTTTGCCAAGGTTGGTTCAATTAGCGATATAAGTCGGGTCTAGCGGATGGACTCCATATATATTTAGTGTCTAAGATTGCCCGAAGAGAATTATTCCAAGTAAGAAGATGACGAGTTTGGCAGGGAAAAACGCTCAAATCTATAAGAAGTTGAGTCACAACTCACAAAGTTGTAAGCAAAGATATTTTTTGCAAACGATTTAAAATATGTAGAGTCATTATGGCTTAACTAGCAAAGGCTCACGCACGAGTCCAAGGCGTTGGGGTTGAATTCGATTTAACAGCTGGCGACACATGGCAGAGCAAGGTGGTGACATGTGGAGTAGATGAGTTGACATACGTGTGTTGACACATGGTCTGCAGAAAAAGGTGATCATGTGGCATTTGGCTAGTTGGTGATAATATGTCATACATCGAAGTAATTCTTATTTTTAAATAATTGTGAAAGTAAACTTTTCAGCTACGACTTACTTTTGTCATTGTCAATACTTTTAGCGATAATGGTTACGACAGCACTTATCGCCATCGAAAGTCTTTCAGCATTTACTTTTGTTGTCATTAAAAGTCAATTTTTGTGTAGAGCTCTCAGTGAAACACCTTATATAGGCCTCTCACAATTGAACATTAGGCGCCACTTAATTGCCAGAAAAACAGTTTCTAAACGTTCATGGCCTTAATGAAATCAGTTACATGTATTGTGAATTGAAAAGATTTTAATGACATTAAGATACGATTTTAAAAGCTATTAAAATGTGCCAATGAGTATGTTAATAAAAACCCCCAAGGTGGATATTCCACAATTATAGGCCAGCAATAATAACATTTTATGATAAGTTCTTTTATTCAAAATAATATTTGAATTTTTCCAAGAGGCCTTGATAAAATATGCTTAATTTGTGTTTAATTCACGCATAAAATAGTAGGAGAAAATCGTCGTATTTAATTTGTTTTTGATGACCTTTTATTGTACATGACCCCACTCCTCCTCTTGACTCATTTCTTAATCTAATATCATATTATTATATACTCACTTGAATTTCTACAATTCTAAATAATATGGAACTCTTCATTCAATACACACAGCTAATATTTGCAGCAATATTTGATGACCCCAATGCGGGTCCAGCAACATGTTAATTTCAACAGTAAACAAAGGTTAGCCGATTGAAAGCAAATATTTTTCAGCTAGATTTGTTATTTACTATACATAAATTACAGGTCAGAATTTGAAACCAATCGAGTCATTCAGTGACTGAGAATTTACTGTCATTCCCGCACAGACCTAAGGTGTACGTGTTTTATTCATTTTTCTCCGCCAAGCAAATTTATTCATTTCATTGGCTAGCTTCCATTCCTCTTGTCCATTAAATCAAAGTCAGAGACGTATAGTTCAAATTCAATTCTATAGCGTGGCATTCTATTTAAATTAATTATTTATATACAGCGTAGAGTGGGCAGATGGGAGAGGGTGATACGGGTGAAGCTAACAAGAGACACTGATTCAGCTCAATTTATAACAATATATAAGACACTATAAAGTTTAAAAAAGGAGATTAATTAAAGGCTAATCATATGGAGGTAGGTTGGGTACTGTGGAGGAAGCTATAGGGGTTACTATTCTTGACGAGGTCGTCCCATCCACAGAGAACTCAAAGCTCTGAGACGATGGAAGTACTCGGCAATGGCCAGCATACACCTCGCCGCCTGCCGCGTCGTCAGTATCTCATGCAGACGCTGAATCGTTTGTTGCCTCAGATTATCCGCCTATAAGTTCTCATTTAAAATGATTAATCATTGTCAGGCATAAGAAATTAATGTCGTAGAACTCAACAATGTCAACTATATAATTCCATATGGCTTGGCTTCTGTTAGAAATTGAATTTTATAATCACACACGGCATCATAATACCCTGCTTTAGAAGCAAGTGAACCTGGACAAGTTTGAAGGGGGGTAGGAGAGGCAATCAAAGTAATAATTAAATCAGAGTCTTCGGATCGAGTCCAACACCTTGAAACATGCATGAATGGGACTTGCAACCTCTCTATCTACTGATGACTTGTTGATTATTATGTTCCCACAGTCAATGCTCGTATTATTTAATGATGCACATATCATTTCATTCATTGGAAACGTGGAAGCACACCCCAAAACAAAAGTACTAAACTAGGCACGGTAAAGAGAGGGGTGTGTGTGTGTGTGTGTGTGGGTAACAATTAAAAGATATACACATTTTCAAAGAGAAGATTTCATTGAAACTGAAGACACTACTTTTTTCAACTATTCTGAATCAAAAGAAGCATAAACACTTCAAAGTAAATTGGTCAAATGAGGACTAAGCTGATTGCTTACTTGGGTGTTAATACTGGCAATCATTATGATCAATCTACCCTGCCTGATATATATATATATATATAATAATTCTTCCACTTCCTGTCTCTTATGGATTTGATGGTTACTTGGAATATTTATAACCTTTTATAATTCTTCAGTGGCTTGTGAAATCAGCGATTGAACCCTTGAAATACAAATCAGTGTTGGCGAACCAACTTAGTTAATAATAAGCTTCACAAAGAATTTTAGGGACATTTTATTCCTGTACTCAACCAAGTTTAATTTCAGCTTTTCTTATCCTTCAATTTAGTCTGTCTTGTTTGATGTGTTTTACATGAGATGTATATAACTGATGGGACCTGTCCAGGACATCTTGATTAGAATTTAATGTGCTCACACGTAATTATTGGTCAGAATGGTCGTATAATTCATTAGAAGAAGTAGGTGATCGAGTTTATGTATATTTAGAAGGAATAATTTTTTTTTTTGGAAAGTTCCTCTCAGCATGTGAATTTTAATTTGATTGGTTCCTTTTGTTTGTCTGGCTGATCTCTTACTTTAGGCCTGAAGTGTTTGTGTGGTTCAAGACAGGGTCAAAAGTGGAGTTATTTACGTGGAGAAGGAAGAACATGTGGTGTCCTCAAACTGATCAAGGGTTGGTTACGATCATGACATCATCACATATGGGGTTCGAGGGACCTCTCTCTGGTTCCAAATTATACTTGTGAGGGACTACTGGTTCTCTACAGTCACCACTACACGATTCCTCCTCGCACCTTTCCACATAATGATCATCTCTGTAATTTGGAATTAAAAATTTCTTAAAGTTCATTGTTTTTTAACCCCTACGTGACTATGTAGCTAGTCGTGTTTTCATAATTTTTCAATATTAATGGAAACTCATGGTGTAGCCTTAATTTGATTGTCACTGTGAAAGGTGTATCTATGGTGTATGCCTCTGAGAAACTAGCTAGGAACAAGCAAAATTAATTTCCTTTTCCAGAACTAAAGAATGCCCCCTTGTTAATATTTAAAGATGGAGAGGCAAATTTTGTAGATTCCATAAGGGCTGAGACATGCATGGAAGGAGTGGTTCATGGAGTTGGGGAAGGTTACCCGCCTCCTTAGCTACCCAAAGAAGAACAGAGATTCTTTATTTGGTCCTAGCCACCTAATTACCCCCACGGGATCAGATATAGAAACAGTCTTGGGGGGACCACAAAATACTTCGGCTTCATCATCATCATCATCCTCTTTATGTACTATATATACATACACATGTAACATAGAATGGAAATGAATCGTCTAACGTACCTGTCTCACGAAACCTTCTAGAGTGGAGAGCTTGTTGATGGCCATGGCCATCTGTCCCATGTAGTTAGCCATGTTGGGCGGACAGCTCAGTGAGTCCAATGTTATGGTGTCTGAGAGAGATTGATTGAGAGCCTCAAGCCCTTGGGAGAGCGCGTCTTCTGCCTCTTGCGTAGACTGTTGCAGCTCATATATACCCAGTATTTGTTGCTCCGTCAGGGGTTCAATTTGGCTCACAGTAATCTGAAACTCACATAAAATAAACATATATATGCTCATCCAAAAACTATTTTCGTATAGAAATACAAAGGCTAGCTCTTGAATATTTATGAATATATAGTTTGATCAAATTGATTAACTAGAGTACAACGTAAGAAATGGATATGGGGACTTGAACTTTATTAGAGATCGAGATCAGTACCAGCCTCTTCTCAGCCAGATTATTTGGAGTGAAAGAAAGGTATGGCTTTGTGGGAATCAAGCCTAACTATACACCCATTAGTGGAAACCGTTCATAATACTTTTCGCCATTCATTAATTGATAACATTCATCGTTTCATTACATTTGGACTTTCTTAGTTGTTATATCTATATGCTCCACCGACAAACCTGCTTTCAAATTATATCCACACGATGTTTTATGTGTGTGTAATATACGTACACCCAAATTCCTCCCCCTTTACGTATGTAGTAAGTAATCTAAGATCACCCAAACCCATCATTGACATTATTGGGTTGAAATTAACAAAGTTCTTGAAATATGACTCCATGTTATTCTAGGTTGTCTTTGTCGTGTAGTTGCCACGTAATATTGTCGCTGATGGTGTTGGGTGGAGGGGATAAAGATGACATATTTTTTAGGTTGGCCAGGTTGATCGGAGTCGTACCTTAATGAGTTCTGATGGCCTGAACCCACCGATCCACATGAAGCAACGTTCGGCTGGGGTCTTCCACATGCCAGACACAATGTGAAATACGTCTGTTTTGACCACTACGCTCTTGAGATTCGTTAATTGGTCATAATGTGCGAAGCAGTTATCTACGAACAGCCGAAGCTCGTTCTCTGTAAGGTGCTCTTGAACTGCAGCTCTCAGCTCGCACACTATTCGATGGTGTTCTTCAAGCCATCTCGCATATTCTACGTCGAACATTGCAGCATCTGAAAATTGATGTACAGTCGTCATATAAAACTAATGCTGGTTAAAAGTAGAGAGTGCGTATATAGACAATAGAGTTTGTTTAATTTGCTCTCGTCAAGACCTGAACTAATGCTGCTCATAGCCATAGGAAGGCCTTCCTCTCCTCCCAAAGATGCACCTCCGGCTGAAAATATTCCCTGAAATAGAACACGTACGAATTGAGCGCTTGTGAGTTTTGTACGTAATTAAGTGCAAGCGATGACTTAATTAGTTGAAGCTTAATTTGTCAAATATGTGATGTGCATTAATCACAGCATGATTTGGAATGCCCAAATTGAGAGAGGTACTTTATGTATTTTTTCCTTACTTGAGCTTTAGCACGATGTAGTTCTTGCTCCAGTTGATTAAGCCTAATTCTACTTGACTCTAGCTGCTGAACATATGCCTGGGACAACAAATAAATGGATGAACAGGAGAGCTTTGAAAAGTCGTTCCTGAAATATGCGTGAACCCACACAATAGAGATGAAAGTATCCACCTTTTTCCTTAGCCTACTTTTCCTAGCTGCTTCTCTATTCTGAGCAAGTCTCCTCAGAGTCTGCGTGTACGCATGGCACCTTGTTTACTTTCAAAATAAAATGAAGGAAAGGAAAGGAAAGAAAGAAAGAAGATGGGGGTAGAAAAAGAAGCAAAGCGGTGGAAGAGAGGCATGGAAGGTGAGAGAAGAAAGCCAAGAGTCAAAGTGACCTTAGGATCTGGGGTTTTGAGGGCTTCCTGTTCAGAACTTGGCGTTGGACCCTTGCGATTGCTCTCTCGCTGCTGTCATGCGGTGAGCACACATTCACACATCAGTAGCTGATTTTCATCAAAGAATTTCAGGTTTGAAATAAGCATATTGAACTTTGACTATTGCTCAATTCACTTTTAACCGTATATCAGAGGTAACTAGTTACGTTTAGGATGGAAGTATATTATATGCGTATGGATTTATACATACCTTGACCATTTTGGAATTGGGTGGTTCAGGGGCCGAGGCGGCTTCGTTTTGTGGGTTGGCCCAATCCATTGACGGCTCTGAGGGAGCTTTGGGAGTGGGACCACTGGCTTGCGGAGGAACTACTCCCATGCTAGCCTGATGTGCAAACAAACCCATCATCAATCATCACAAAATCAAACTGACGAATGATACAAAAATAAAATGAGAGTGATTTGTATGATTATATATATACCTTGGTTGAGGGCGGGTGTATATGCATAGGTTGGAATGGGAACATGTTGAGAGTGGGAGGCTTCATTTCTGAAGATGATGAGTTCTCTGCTGAGGAAAAACATGCACGAAATTCAGCAACAATCAGTTATATATGTTTGAAACCACCTCCAGTCAGAGAGGGAGTGAGAATCGAAAAATGAAGGTCTATTTTTTTCAAGGGAAACAGATGTATCGCGGGTCGGCCCGAAAGTTAGAGAGGATCGGGGCAGGAGAATCTTCATGCACGAACAATCTGCCATGCCATCCAAAGGGAAAGTAAAAGCAGAGAGGTACCCATACTCTTAGTACAAGTGGTGTTTTGCTGGGAAATCATGACACCGGTTTGTCACATGTCATGATCTCATTCCTCTAACCAACAAATTAAAATACGATAAAATAACATGTAGAGGGATGGAGAGACGGTTCTACCCTATCTCTGTCATCCTTTTCTTTTTAGAACTGCACTCCATTATTTTTATGCTTTCTTGGATCGGGTTGAAAAGTACTAATGAAGGTACTGGTAAGAGAATCTCAGCAGAACACGCTTTTGTTGTGACCCAAATAACCCGCCCATCCCTCAGAGAACCAGTCAAGCAAACAGCGGAAACTATCGGAAAGCAAGTGAAAAAATATTCCGTATTTCTTGAAACTGATGAGGAAGTGGGGACAAGGAAGAGGTTATTGCAGTAATAAATTTTGATGCCAGTATGAGAGAAGGTGAAAGCTCACGTTTTTGGTGTTGAACGCTGGATGGTTCTTGTTGTCCATCGAGATAGAGAAAAAGGGCTTGATCCAAATCTCCCAGATCATAAGCTCCAGATAAATCCTTGCTTCTGTTGAGTAAAATAGTAACCAGAACAAATTAAACTGGACCAGTTCCAACTGTAGTTGTGCAGAAAGTATCAATAACCCCTTAATTGTATAACTCACAGGTAGTTTCCGGGGATAGAGAAAGTCGACGACGGAGAAGAAGATTGCATTATTCCGAAAGAAACATGATGATCTTGTGTATGATGATGGTGGTGGTGACGATGTGAAGGAGGTAGAAGTGGTTCTTGTTGATGAGCAATTGTTTGGTTAATACCGGAAAACCAGGGCTCCAGAAAGCAACCTATATCCTATCCTATGTTCTCTGTCTCTCTTGATCTTCTTCTTGTCTTGCTCCAGTATAAGCTCTCCCAGAATCCCCCCACTAACGCCGAAACCGCCTTCTGTTTTCCATTAAAAATCAAGTATTGATTGTTTTATGAAGATTTGTTCACCTACGGAGAGAGAGAGTCGGTTATATACAATCGAATAGCTGGAGCTGGTGGAGAATGATGATGAAAAGAGGGAAATAAGGAGAAGACGGAATTGAAAGCCAGGAAACAGACGAAATTAAAAAACCGTATTGTCTTTTTCAGCTCTCTCCTTCCCACCCCCCTCTCTCTCGTATATATGGGAAGAAAGAGACGACTTTCTGCGAACTAAAAGGATATATAGGATATAAAGTGGCTCTGAGGGATTGCGGTTCAACTCTGAGTTTTTCTCTCTCTAGAAAATAACAAAGAAGGGAAGAGCAGGCAGGAGAAACTGTCTTTTGTTTATTTAGGGGCGGGGGGACAATTTGCATAGTTGAAAGATAGAGAATGGCGAGAATTGAAAACCCCATCTTCCTTAATTGCTCCTCGTTTAAACTTTAAAGCCTTCTCAAGACTGTCAGCTGAAATTACCAAAAAAATCGTCAATCTTTCTTCAACTTCAACTGTTCACATTTTCATGCAAACTTACACGTAGATTCCTCACAGGCGGCTCTCAGTTCCCATTGGATCATCCATCCCTAACCTAGTTCACTTTCTGTTTCACACTCTCCCATTCTTCTCCTCGCATATTTTCTTCTATAAAAACGCTAATTATTAAAAAAATATAGCAAGTTTTTTATTACATCCCAATTCCCACTTAGGGATTTAACTTTCGCCCTCAAGACCAATTTTCCACGGAGATATCAAAACTGTACTCCCATAGTGTTAATCAAGTCTTTCTAACTCTGCAGTGCACAAGAATTTTTGAAAATGTTTGCGACAGTTTGAATCAAATAAATCATTTTCGTCAGCTTAGACTATATGACAACGGCAAATGAGTACAATAATTAAGAGTCATAGGAAACTAGCTTGCACAAGTTATCCTCTTCTATTTTTTTTAGGTGGATGCCTGAAAATGATATTATATATTTATTTATAATTTCCACAAACTTGAACAATATATTGACCTTGAAGGCGCTTTAATTAAGCAACAAAATAGAATAATATATGAAGAATACTTGTGCAACAGCATTGGTAAAATATATAGCATATATATAAATTGTTATAGGCAAATGGTGAATATGTACACAGTCTATATAATTAAGGAATCAATATCATTGACTATCGCAATTATCTGGCATGTGAGAGCCTTCTGGGAAAATCATATTTGTTCGGACATCAGACTCTTAATCAGTTATGTTTATATATGTTTCATTAATTGAATAATTATGTTCATGCCCCAGAGAAAGTCAATATCACTAGGATCTCTAGCCAGAGCTTAATTTTCATTTGTCGAGAAGGGTGCCAATAAAAAAAGCACGTCTCCACGTACCAACGACCCTTCAATTGCATATTTATACATTCTGTGATCACTGTACTTAATCTAAATCATAGTTGACGTTATACTTAATCAGCAAAAAAATGGAGATTCATTGAGTCAAATACGTAACCCGAAAGACATTTTCAGCAGATAGCCTTTAATTTATTAATAACCTTTTCAAGGTGACAAGTTTCATCAAGTATCTAATTGTTTTCCAGGCTTAAACTTGACACCTCTGATTAAGTTGGTATATATAACTTTCTGCTGTTGAATAGCAAAAATTAATTGTTTTTAACAGGCATTCGTTTGATAATTGAAGGAATTTTGACAATTAATTGCATAAAATCGGCTTTGAAAAAGCTACCATCAATCCGGCGGTTCACAGGCTCGGGTATTCCAATTTTTAACATGCAAACCCGATAGCTGTCAATGTATTAGTCGTACATATGCCACGTGTCCACCTCGTGTGCTTATTAATTTCTTTCTTTTTTTTTTCACAACACGTGTGTGCAGTTTTCAGATGAGAAAATATTAAAATAACTCTCACGTCCCACAAAACCAGATTGAATTTTCTCAAGGTGATCGTGGTGGGGGCCCATTTGTGCCGCAGCCCACCTTTTCCGTGTGAGAGCCAGATGCGGCTGCAAAATTCAACTCCTACACTTCAAACTCAAAACATTCATATTGTATAATTTTAAACATCAAATTAAACCGATTTGAAATCAACAATTTTACTAACATACAGTGGGTGCGCTGTTAGGATAAAGGAGTTACGATTTCTGATGTGTATTTATGGATTTTGAGATTATTTCATAGATTTCGATATGGTTTTTATAGTTTTCGAGATGGTTTTTATAGATTTTGAGATGTTTTGTATTGACTTATATGTACCGTTGGGGAAAAATGAGTTCCCAAATAAGCACAATTGTAATTCGCAATATCGAAGTTACGTATTTCCATCATAAAATTAAATCTTTAATTAAAACGTGGACTTTCAGTACACTAATAATGCATATTATATATTATGTACGTTGTTTTGGTGTTTTAAATTAAGGTCCCACTTCATATTTTTTTAATGGATAAGGGAAGTATTAACGTCATATACAAATCAAATTACAAAAACACAACCTCTTAAGCCTTGGGATCGATAGATTTGTATTTTATGTTGCAAGGAGGGACAATACCCTACCCCACCCCCCTCCTTGGTCAGCTCAATATTGTGCAAACTGCGAATTACCATCTCACTATATATACCAAGTGATCGTAGATCATGAATATATTAATGCCTCGTTGGTTTGATAGAATTGGAGGGATGTAATTGAAATTAGAAATGAAATCCATCAAGATTGCATGTTTGCATACTAAAATTGGAATTGGAGATGAATTCCATGTGGAATTCAAACTACCCCAATTCCATCTCAAAAGCAAAGTTTTCCAATTTCACCTCCAAAATTCCACCCTTAACCTCACGTCTAACCTTCAGCAATGGACAATGACGGCAAGCTTGAGCAATGGACAGTGACGGTGACCTTGAACAGCCCGGTGACCTTGAGCAACGTCCTCACCCACTACAACCGTTGACAACCTTGAGCAACCCAACGACGGCAAGCACAGTGGCGACGGTGAGCACAATTGCCTTATGCTGCTCCATCGGCTCATCTTTGGTTGTCTTTTTTTATCAGCCTCCTTCACTACTGTGATGATGCTCAGCCGATGCCTTGCTAGCACACCCACGATCAGTCGAAGCAATGCACAGCAGACACACTAGCACTCCTCACTCTGACGCTCCCACAGCTATAGCCGAAACGAAGAGGGAAAACGCCCAGTTGAGTCCTTCAGCTCCAAACGCACCAGAACCAGCACAGTCGAAGCCTCTTCCGTCGACGCCCTCTGCTCAGACACCTCCACACAGTAGCCACGTCTCTTAGCCGACGCCTCCCCTGTCTTTCTCGAGTTCCAACTCTCTCACAATCGACGTTGTCTCCAGCCGACGCTCTTCTATTTTTTTTTGTTCCAGCTCTTTTTTCCCTGTAGCAAATTTGTAACACCATCGGCGAACATGACGGCGACTAGACGTTGGCAGCACCGATGATCATCATACGATGACCTCCAATGTTGAAGACGAAAGCAGTGTAGCAGCGAAGACGGAGGCGATCCAGAGTTTTTTTACTTGTTTGATTTTTTTATTTTTAAATATAAAAGGATATTTCTGTCTTTTATATAAAAATTAGGTTCTATTTTTATGACATACCAAACGCATTTTTAAATTCCATTTCCATCTCCATCAAAACCAATTCTAATATACCAAACGCGCTCTAAAAGATTAAAGATCTATATTTGAAGTCATAACGTCCGATCGAAACGAATAATAATGGTTGGCTTTTCCATTCCTGTTGCCTTTCTACAATCTGACACTCACATTTATGACTTGTCTGCGTTGATGCCCACCCTCACATCCATGTGTCTGTCTATATGCTGGACAAATTTCTCTCACGTCCCATCGGAACCAAAGGGGGAAAAATCTGTGCCCTTTTCTGATCCAGTATGCTTTATAAGACTTTTGATTGGAGTTTAATCAGAAGCTTGATTCAGAATGTGAGACAGCAATAATGTGATCAATAGTCAACACAAGATGATATATATATATATATATATATCAATAAGAAACTCACGAATAAAGTCATACTCTAATTAACCTCTATATGATCTTATAGCCACCATGGTAAGAAAATAAGAATGTAACGTCAATGGCACGTTTCAGACTTCATAAATCAGTGTTCAGTAATACAGTAGAATGAGAATTTTGAATTTGCAACACTTTAAATTTTTGTTTCAAAAGTGGATGCTTTTGCAATTTGGAGGGGCTGCAACTACAAAAATATGTGAAGTCTGTGTGGCTGCAACTACATAATTTAGTTTAATTTGCTTGATCAAATTACTACTACTGCAAAAATGGAAAAGCATTATCACTCTTAGGGTTTGTTTGGAAGCTAGTTGTGAAATCTAGGTTTTGACCCAAAACCTAGGTTTTGTCAAAGTTCAAAATTTTTTCTGAAAAGCTATTTTGGTTACAAAACCTTAGTTTGAAATCTATATTTTCTCTTTCATACTTTTTCCTTCTTTTATCTTTCCTGCTTTTTCCTTCTTTATCTTTCCTCTTTCCTACTCACTTTTTTGCCTCAGACTCCGTAAAAGCTAATAACTTCCCAAACATAATTCACTTTTTAAAACCTAGGTTTTGACTCGGAATCTGTAAAAATTATTTTCCAAAATCTATTCTTCAAAACCTAAGTTTTACCCCGAAATCTGTAAAAATTATTCTGAAAAGGGTTTTCAAACAAACCCTTAATAAATTCAAATGCAAAAAAACAAAGCAATGCCAAGCACAAATAACATTATAATAGCAATATTAAAATATCATGTTAATACAATGTTTAGCTTTTATATATAATATGTTCTCATGGTAGTTTTTGCATCTCAGAGACAAAAGTGATACAGGTTTTTGAAATAATTAAATTCCACTTATTCCATCAATAACAATAAAATTATTTTCGAAAAATTAGACCCTTACACTTTTATATATAGTTAGAGATAACTCTTTGACGAATA
>JANTPZ010093340.1:0-13862 GCA_025593235.1 Vachellia pachyceras | reverse complement strand
CATGTGCTGTATTGACAACACCTCTGGGACCATTTGATAAATATTTTAAAACTTGGGACCATTTGATAAATAAGTCCCTTATGTGGGACTGTACAGTAAATTTCCCAAATATAAACTATCAAGACTAGAGACCGCGGGACTTGGGTCTCCGAATTGAACTTTGACATGGGCTCCTTGTAGGATGTAACTGGAGATGAAAAATAACAGCCCACCAGGGAACTCGAGCCATCAGCCAAAAACACTTGGTCCCCACAGTAAGTAATGCATTCAGTACAGTTCGCATCTACATAGCTGGATGGTACTTTCCTAATAAGATTACGCTTTAGTTTTATATTTTTCATAAATTTTAATCTTTTCAATAAAATTTACAAGAGTACAAATTAGTAAAAAATCATGTATTTGTAATTTCAAATAAAAATTTTTAAATTTTTATAGTCAAGGTTGAAATTTTTAATCTTGATTTTAAATTTAATTTTTTTTACCCTGATCATTTTCTAATTGTTATCGAAAAGAACAAGGATGCGCCTTTTGTTTTACAAGTGTGACGTTTACACCTTTATTTACTTATATCCCTGCAACACAACATCCATATATGTTGTCAAATATTATAACATCATTTTGTATTAAAATAGAAAATGAAAATTACCATCCATTCATTATTCTTCTAAATTTTTGTGCAGATATTTTTAGAATTTTACATTTCTGCCCAATTTTGCCCCGAGTTAGAATCAGTCACAGTCTGTCAAAATTAACGTGAACAGTAATAAACGACAAATACAGTTCAGCCAGGACCAATGAAAGGGACATGCAATGCCGGTCAACACTTTGCTTGACACTGAGAATAATTTTAGTGATGTAATCAATCAAACTAGAGCAATTTATTCAAGTATAATGTTTACCATGGACTAAAAATCATTTCACATGCTAAGAAAATTAATTAGGGCACTAACAAATATATATATATATATATGCAAAAAAAAAATATTCCAGAACATGTGATCCCACGCACCTCAATGTAGCCTAGTCCTTCTGGGTCTAACTCCTCCATGATCATAGCTGCATATTCTTCCGCCTGCTCCTTCAATCTTGATAACTTATTTGCTGAAGCGCTTAACATAATTATCTGCAAGTCAAAAGAGATTTAAAATTCTATAATCAGATATTATTGTGTGGCTCAGAAATAACTTTATGTACAGAAAATGACGATCACGCCCCCACCAACCGCACTAAAAACGTAATTATAAGTTCCAATAATTCAGATAAAAAGTCATCAGGAAAAATAAGGGGTGCCAATCTGGAGATGAAAGAAGCTTGAAAAGTAAGACCTACTTCACTGACTCTTGAATAAGCCAACTAATAATTATAGGTAAGATGATTCAGAACATGAGGAACGTCGTTATCATGAGTGGGAAAACTCAGTTTTCCCCATCGCTTTTCATCCTTGTTGAAATACTTGCAAGTGCTTGTTAATATTTAGAATTTGAGATGCAGGGTTTGTTTGGGAAATCTTTCGTCAACGGTGTACGTAAGTAAAGTTAAAAAGTATCTTAAAATTCGTAAAAAACATCTCGAAATCTGTAAATTCTTTTTGAATTCTGTAAAGTTTTCTCAGAGTTTGTAAACTCCTTTCTCTTAATAGATTTTTGAATATTAAATTCCTCCTGCCACTCTGGATGCCATTTACGCTTCGAAGCATGTTAAGAGCAGACTGGGAGGAACACTTTTCGGCCAACACCAAACTCTACGTTAAAATTTAAATTAAAATAAAAAAGGGTATTTAGATTATCTATATTCTATAATTTATTTAAAGCATGAAGAGAGAAAAAATGATATTATTCTTAAGCCCGTAAATAATTCAACTGCTCTTTAACTCCATGCAGTGACCAGAATTTAGCTGCCAAAAGTTATTTCCAAGAAATTATGAATAGACCAATGAACAATCAAATTCAATTAATTACAAAAAAATAATAAAGATATGATTCCGTCCTCTGAAATAGAATATTTGCTTACCTCCTTCACTTCGTGTTCGGTGATTCTGCCATCTTCGTTCTTATCTACCCTGGGAAGATGATTAAAATTTAATAATAAAAACACGCAAGGAAGTTATTTGAATTACAAGCGAAGAAAAGTATCAAAGTTTTGATGAATATATAATTATAAAAGCAAATGTATTAAGTGTGTGTTTTGGCTGGAAGTGCAAACTTTATATTCAAGAGAACAGTAGTATTTTTTTAACTAATTAATCAAATAAACTAATCGAAGATGATTAATCAATGATTACATGTCAAAGAAGATCTGCAGTCGCGAATCAAAACTCTGATCGGTAATTTGCGACCAGAATTCGTAAAGATCATCCTTGCTGATCTTGTCGATCTTCATTCTTCGTCTACGACTGAGAGCGTCGAACAGCTCCAGGGCAAATTCTTTGGAATCCTTCATCCCTTCAAAAAGACAACATAAACTCTCTCATGGATTGAAGAGTAAAAAAGGAAATTATGCGCCAGATATAAACAATCTGCGAGAAATTATTTTCTTCTTCGTATCCCAAAATTCTCAAAATCCAATCCAATGCATTGCAACACAAGGAAGTCGGAAAACTTTTTCAATTGGAACATAGATTGAAATGAACAACTTAATCGAAGACAAAAGGAAAATAGATTGAAATGAACAACTTAATCGAAGACAATATGCACCTATGCATTGCGCAAAATCGGCTCGATGGAGAAAACCATCCTTAGCAAGCCTATCAAAATTGCTCTGCACCTCGCTCCACGCATCGACCCCACTAGATTTGCTGCTAATAAATTTCAGGCCACGGAGTGCTTTGTGAGCACCTAACCGAGTTCGATCAAGTTGAGCGCGTTGCTTCCTGAGCGCTCGAGCTGCCAAAGCCGTTTCGAAACCACTTCCACCAACTCCCGCTATTCCATTCTGGGCAGAGGAAGAGGATTGAGGGCGCGATGCATGGCTATGGCTCCAGGAGAACCGCCGGAACTCCGCCTTGAGCTCCTGCGAGAATTGCCTGGCCTTGGCCACCGCCTCTGCTTTCAGCTCCTGCGAGAACTGCCGCAGCCTGCTGGAGGAGGTCCTTCTGATGGTCGGCGATCTCGAGGCAGACGCCGGAGTTTCATTTCCGCTGGTGACAATTCCATCTTCAACATTAATGACGGCGGCAGTGGCCGGCTCAACGCTGCGAAGAACGATGGTGTCATCATCCTGAAGATCAAGAGTGACCTCAACCAACTCCTCGGCAGCGGAATTGGAGTCAGTACCGGGCGACGTTCCAGCGCTGACGGTGGCCCCCCCGGGGACCGTGTCTGACGCCCACCGGCGTAAGTGTTTGGGATTACTTCTCATTGAACAGACAAGACAAAAAAAACAGAACAGAAAATGAATGTATTATTGGCCCTTCCTAAATCCTAACCTGGTTCTTCCCTCTCAGAAGTTAATCATGGAATAAAGTAATGTAGGACAGAAGAAAGCGGTGTTATTAGAGTGAGAATGAAAAAGGGAGGAAGGCGCAAAGAGGTGAGAAGGGGGGGGAGAATGAGGAAGAACAAAGGTAGCTATATGATTAAATTAATGGGGAGAGTTTACATATAAAGACGTGGTAGTATGCTGAAGAGAGAGAGAGGTGACCACAAAAAGCAGTTTTGGTTCGGTGTGGATTGACGCGCTTAAGGCTGGCTTTTCTGAGGAAGTGGCAGAGCCCCAGGCCAGGAGATACGAACGGAGACCATAATAGAGAGAGAGAGGCTCTCTATTACATGAGAAAATGGAATGTATAGTATGGTTAGATTCAGAGGTAAACGGTTTGTTTCAATTTAAATAAAATTTTGAGTTTAAATTTTTGTGTATACTAATCAGGGATACTCATTCACCACTTCAGGTGCAACGTGGGTTGAATCTGGATGAGTGGAGGGAAGCTCCTGCGGACGGAAAAAATGGAATGTCTACTTTACTAGGCCATGGGCCCCACCTCTTCCGCCTTCCCGAGTCCACGCTACGCCTTCCCCAGTCAACCCCACCTACGCCTTCTTCATTCCCCTCCCACCATTAGAATAAACACATTATTTTTTCTTTCTTTTTTTTAATTTAGAATCAAGTTTAAAATAAAAAAATTAATGAAAAACGTCATAAAAATGCAGGAAATTATTATAAGATTCTAGAAGTAGCTTCTGATATTGTTAGTGAAGGCTGATAACGTTGTTAATGATAATCTCAATAGCTACTCCTGAAACTTTATAGTAATTTTATAAATCTTTGTAACCTTTTATTCATTAATTCTCTTATTTAGAACTTGACTATAAATTTCCCTTTTTTTATAAACCCTGCATCAGACCATTTTATCGCACACTTTTTTTATTATCAAAACTATATATGAGGCAGAAAAATAAAATCTAATTGATCATGAAGGATCACCATAACGTTTTTTTTTTTTTGAAAAAATGTGATAGTTGTAAGAATTCGCTGCAAAGTGAATTTAGTAAAACACGACGACAAGTCTTAAGATAGATAATAATAAATTCATATTACCCACTAGTTATTTGTATTTTTTTATATTGGATTCTTTACCCGATATCTTATAGTAATTATCTAAATTAATTAATAGTGGCTTAGACTGAAATTTTTCTAAATGATATTCACCGTTTGCTAAGTTAGAATTCTAAATAGTTTGTTTTGTTTTGGTTCCTTGATGGCGAATGCAACGTTTTCTATGAAAGAGTGAAGGAAGGAAAAAAAATAGCCCCAAATGAGATCCAAAATTGTGGATGAAGCCACGTAATGAAATATAGTAAACGCAACACACACATTTCAATTCCTTCAATGAATCAATCCGTGTTGAGTATCACAGAAAGTGTTAGCCCTACCTCACAATACAGTAAACCAATTTTCAACTTCCTGATTAAAAAAATTCCCACTTTTAACTTTAAATGGAACCATCTTCCGTTGGTTCACACATGTGTAGCTAAAAAATTTTCTCACCCAAATCCCCTTTTATGTACCATCTTACTTTTTTTACATGTAATGAGAATGATTTTACGGACTCCAATATAAATATGTGAGAGGAATTTTATTTCGACTTGTATGCATCACTACATTCTCAAATAAGCACAAAATAAAAATGTGGCGGCCAAATGAAGCGAAGGAATGTCAAATCGAAGCAACAACGCGTCTGCCATATCCATGAAAGGACGTGGCACAACAAAACGTGGACAACTTTCATGAGGAGGATAAGAAAAAAAACAAGTTACATGATTATTTTTTTTTTAAGCCATGGCGGAGCATGGTCAAAACTAACACCCTGGTTCATCTGGGTTAGCTTGAGAGATAGAGAGGAAGTGAGGGAGAATGATAAAATTGACAGAGATACATATATGTGTATGTTTGGGAACTCCTTTGAAAGAAATGAATTCCATTGGAAGAAATGAGTTTACAGATTTTTAGACGATTTTACGGATTTTAAGATGATTTTTATGAATTTCGAAACGGTTTTTATAAATTTTGATATGGTTTGTCTCGACTTACGTGCATCGTTGGGAAAGGAAGTTCCCAAACAAGCACATATGCTTCCTTTTGACTTTGAATTTAAATACGTGAAAGCCCCTCCAACTAAAGTGTGTGACTTGTACCGTAAGCTATTTCTTGGAGTTAGGCAGAAAACAAATACAGGACACAGATCAGTTCCTTCACATTAAGCAAAAAAAAAACAAAAAAGGAATGGAGGAGGAAAATATAAAAACATGTTTGACAAATATCACTCACCAACCGCTTCATTACAATATCAATATAACAATGATATTAAAACAAACAAATAAACAAATAAACCCAGCCAACAAACACATGTTTAAAAAGTCTATAACCCAGTTGCAGCTATTTTACGCCATAAACACAGAAACTTCCTATTTCTACCACATGAATAATATAACCAATACACACACAGCACACTCTCCACTCGCCACCTCATTGATTTTACTACTCACTATTCCCTTCTTACCCGTATAATTTTATGGCGTATCGTCCCACATTGACGAAATGCTTCACAAGTGAAGTACGGTTTATAAATTTAAAGGAATTTTTTATCCAAATTGTGCTCAAAATGTCGGTTTTTTTACGTAGAAGAGGGTTGTCAACAGATGGTTCCGATGGACAAGAAGTCGAGTGCAATGCCTTTACAAGTGAAAAATCAAACTAGCTTTTGGAGTTGCCGACCCATTGGACTTATGCTCCTGGCAAAACCTATCAAATAGTAAATTAATTAAAAAGAAAGTGACCTTATTGACTGCTTAATTGTAAATGAATTAATATATGTAAAGATCATAAAATGGTTGGTTGGGGAGGAACTATGGCGAAGGGAAGTTCACCAACCTGCTGAATTTGGATTCACATCGATCTCTTTCCTCTGTGTTTCTCTCTGGAGACCACAGAATTCTCAATTCCAGGAAATAATTTAATGGAATTTGGTGTTCATGATACAAGTGATGAATAACGAGGTACGTGTCACGACTGTGTTTTCTATTTTTTGTGAGTTTAGATCTTGGTCTCCAGCGTTGACCCTGTTGTTATTATGGGATATAGGTTGTCACCCACTTTAAGATTATATTTTTACTTTCTTTATTTCTTTATCCTTAATTCGTTCATCCTGAACTAATAATAACGCAAGAATATTCAGTGGCAATTAAATTATTAATTAATATTGTTTAGATTTCAACCTTTGAACAATTAAATTCCCATCATCACGTAGCACAGGTGTCATTATTACTCTTTGCCGTTGCCTCCAAATTCCCCCTCTCATGCTTACAGAAGTTTACCTTTTCATACGTAATATTACACTCCCACTATTTAAAGTCATCAATTCATTTCAAAGCATGTTCCAACAGCGTTTGGACTCGCTTGAGAACGTGATAGAAAAGTACTTTTACAAAAAGTGAAGTAAATGTGTCCGTTTGGTAAAGCAGTGAAGTAATACTTTTACGTAACCTAAAGTAAATATGTGGATGAGATTACCTCGTTTTGCGGAAAAACACTGTTGAACGTGCTTTTAACCTTACTTAACTCTTTGCCGAACAAGCCATTTCTTTGCCCGTCTAGGAATTCATTGAAAATGTGATTTTACGCAAGTTGAGGTAAGTATAAGAGATACGTTTTATCTCAACTTACGTGCAACGTGAAAAATAGGAGAAAAATAGTTTCTAAACACGGCCAAAACATTTTAATTGAACAACTAGATTATATTATTCTGGCCTCCAGTGGTTATTTCATCAATTAGAAAATTAGACCAAGAATTTTAACCTTTCATAGATACACATATATGAATAGAAAAAAAGGCTTCTTCGTCATGTTTTATTTATACCCACGATATTAAACACTTACTGTTTGTTTGGGAACCATTCATAAACCACGTTGCATACAAGTCGAAATAAAACTCCTAACACATATTTACTCACCCTCCCATCGGATTCCGAAACATGCACTTAGCCTAAGAAAAATAAATTAATGAGGCTGCCGATTATCGATTGATTGATATTATTGAAATGGAGAATTGGCCAACTTTATTTTGTTTATTCAGAAAAAGGAATAGGCAAATATGATATGGTAAAATGCCATACACAGACACACACTTGACTCGACGTTTATGTTCATGATGGTAAATATAGAAAGTCAATCGTTAATGGAAGCGAAAAACACGGTAAAAGGACGAAAACGAAACCCTAAAAAGAGGATGGAGAAGGAAGGACGAGAGCAATGTGAACCTCAAAATGATGATACATTTCCATTTCTACCCCCGCCACCACCTTTCACAGTGAACTTCTCGCATGGTAATATATATCATGAGTTATTTCGTTGTTTGAGCGAACCATATATTAAATAATTAGAAGCAGGAAATAAAATAACTCTCCCAAAATGAGCAGACAGTGAATAGGAAAATAACATAGTACACTTAGATGCCTCGTTTTACCTTGTTGATAACCGTGTGTTTGGGAATCTGTTGGGAGAAATGAGTTTACGGACTTCTAAAAGAATTTACAGATTTCGAAATGCTTTTTATGAATTTCAAAATGCATTTTGTTTTGACTTGCATGCATCATTGGGGGAAAGATTTCCTAAACATGTATAGTATTCCCTGTGCTAAACAGTGAATGAAGCTGAATAAAAAGTTTATTTTCATAGTAAATATATATGCGTATATTATAATCTACGTTTAAATTGTGAAGATGATTTTTATCAAATGATAGTCCTAATTCACATGAGTAAATATGGTGTTCTAGGAGAATCGATGAACACATATGCGTTTGTTACACATAATTGGTCTAACTAATTTTTTTAACAATCATAAACCAGTTATATGATTCTTACATGCACTCTATATGTACGTGGTTCATATAACATAGAGATTTAATGACAATTAACTTATTAAACATGATTTAAATTAATAAACGTTCTTTTTTATATACAAAAATTGATTAACATTCTAGTTTAACCCCTATTACTGAGGTTTTGATGAATAAGAATAACAAGAAGAGCTGCATTTAAGTATTTTTACAGGGCCGGGTAATATATATGAACAAGTAGGCATTAACAACTTTTAAGATAACTTATATTAAAGACCGGAAAATCCTCTTGAAAGAGAGAGTGTATATGATTGTGTATTAATTAAAAAATTTGAGGCAGTGATTAATCGTAATTCAGTTTTAAAATCATCAAGTGAAGACCTAGAAAAATGGGATTTCTTAAAAAATGAGTCTCCGTTGAAGGGATTTTGTGGTTATTAACGCAATGGAATGAGTTGGCATGATTCCTTCGTTGATTAAACAAGAGAACAAGAGACGATGTCGCATGATCTTTTGTTTGACGTAGAGAACTGGGGATCTAAGAAAAGCAAAGGACATTATAAACATAAAAAGTCACAAATTAAACCCTTTCTTCACCATATTCCAAAAATATTCCATTCTTCAATATTTTCCTTTTCATACCAGCACATTTCTTTTTGGCCCCAACCAAGAATTCAAAACTCGATCGATGTTATTGTTTTTTTTTTTTTTGTTGTTGCCGACGTTGTGAACTGAACTGAGCTTCAACTTTGCTAACAGAAGTTGTCTGTCCAACCAAATAACAAATACGAGAAAAAAATAACGCTTAATACAAGTTCTAGTCACTCTAGCTTCAGACCCTAAGCTTGTGATTCTATTGGGACAGAATGAAATACAATTTAAAGGATTCAAAATGAAATTGAATTTAAAACATCAAAATTGTATTAACCAAAAAGTAAACTAAATTCATTGGCGTAGAACAAATCTATAATCCTCAGCCAATGGGCGCTTGGTAGAGTTGGCAAGAGTTACTACCAGCAATCCTCAGGGCGAAGGTTCGAACTATGGGGAGTAACAGCGACGATAATTAATGCAACCTTAAAGAGGTTGTCCCATCGGTACCTCGCTACCACCGTAAGGTCTCCTCGCGGGGGGTTTGGATTAGTCTGGGGCGAGCAATGAACCCAGGATACCGGATGGTTTATAAAAAAACTATCTCATCATCAACCATTTAGTGCTTTCTACTTGTATGTGTTTAGAAAAAAATTTAGGGAAATTTACAATTAAATCCTAAATAGAAAAATTAATAAACAAAATGTTCTAAAAATTCATAAAATTACCATAAGGTTCCAGGAGTAGTTGTTAATATTGATAATGAAGGTAGGTAATATTGTTAATGACAGGTAATTTTATGAATCTTTAGTACCATTTGTTTATTAATTTTTCTATTTGGAATTTAATTGTAAATTTTTAAAAAACTTATTCACGACACCAACCATCGGTGACATTTTTTTTTGGGAAGGAATGGTTATGTTTGAAATATTTTTATTCATTTATTGGGGCGTATTGGTCCATGGAAGAGAGATGAATAGGTGGGCTTCTAGAAGAGCATTACGTATAAAGCCCAGAGATGCCTGGGGCCCACCACAAACTTCCAAGTCAAATGCTCACCAACTCCCATCCCCTTTGAAGAGTTTTTTTTTTATTATTTTTGGCACGGATAATGAATGCTAAAAAAACTTTCTTATAAAAAATTATTGTCAAAATTTTTATTTGTTGCCACTGCTTTTCCCTCTTAGTCATATATATATATATATATAAGGGTTGTTTGGAAAAGCTTATTTACTCCCCAAAAGCACATTCAACAGTGTTTTTCTGTAAAACGAAATAATCTTCTCCATATAATTATCTTAATTTACGTAAAAGTATTTCTTCACTCCTAAAGACACATAATCAACGTCATATCGTTTCGTAACACTGCAAAGAAATATACAAAAGAAAGGAAACAAATTACGGTTCGTGTTTGTGTGCTGTGTTAAAGTTCATTGAAGCTGTTTTGTATTGGCACACCCACCACTATATTCCCAGCATTCTCATTGGCCATCATGTCGTTTTCCCTACTTTCCAGTTGTCGTTTTATATTTCTCCGTTCTCTTCCTCGCACGTGCCTCTTAACCAGTTAACCATTCCACTTCCTCCACACCCAAAACTTGAAGGCCATGAAATTTCTCCTTTAATAAATATTTTTCCTCATTTATTCGGTATGATTTTCACATGGGCATTCTTATTGGGTGATTTATAAATTGAATAAACTGATCTTCTTAAAAATTAGTCTCTCTTTGTCACCTGGACTAGGTTTAGTGAAATGGGTTATGCCATGTTTGGTATGGTGGAATTGGGAAGTGGAAATGGAATTCAAAATGGGTATAAATGAATTCCATGACGTCAACCATGGAATTGATTTTTTGATCCATCATTTTTTTCTATATTTATATCCATTTCGATCCTCATTTCTATCCTTATTTCTATCTCCATCTCCATTTTCACCAAAATCAATTCCAGCGTACCAAACGACGCATTAATCCATCGTGATGTGGTAAATCGATATTCAAATTCCTATTGACAAAGATGTCAACAAATAGTATTTCTCCAGGAGAAAGATTATACATGTGCACTGCAAAAAAAAATTCGGCTATTGGTGATATATTTCATTGAGAGATGGGTGTTTTTACCAAGAAGCTATACTCACGACAGAGGTACAAAGAAATTCATATAACTTGTACTATTTTTAAATCATATATATTAACGTGGATCACTTTAACGTTTGATAAGAAAATGGACCTATTTATGTTAAGTCGATTTCATGAAACCAAGAAAATCTGTTTGAAAAAAATGAATGTGTAAATCATACTGATTGTTCTGTCACACGATAACGTGGATGAGGGAATCCGAAAACTGTCATAATCTGTACATGTTTGAAAGTGATGATGAAACCATGAACATGATTAATGAGACACACAGACTTTATGACCAGTAGTGGCGAAAAAACTAACAAGAAATTAAAGAAAGGACATTAACCAATGACGGTCTCATAACCCTGGTTCAGGAAATTTAAGATAAATGAGATTTATTTGTAATATGTTTTGAAAAGAATTTAAGTGAAAATTTAATGATTTCAAAATTAGTAAATGCGTAAGTGTAAAATAAATCATATAGCATTAATATACACATAATTTTTTGAAAGTTAGTGGGTAAGGGTTCATACGTAGGTCCGCCATGAAATTAACAAAGCTTTGTTGGTCTTAACTTGTAGGAACAGCTAAATCTTTTAGGTTAATAAAACCATTTGTTTGTTAGGAGGGGAGATAGGTGTGGGAAAGCAAAATTAAAAGAGAGTCGCATTACAATATTATTATTGTGGTGTGAACAGGAAAATTGCATGAAGTATATGATACGGGGTGGCCATTGACTTCTTTTGGCTGTGAAAGAAATTAAAAGGATTAAAGAGATCAAACGCTGATGAGTATCGTACGAACATAAAATTGGTCCAGTTCTGTTAATTTCTAAGACACAACCGCAGTCCACACGTTCTGATAGATTCCCTTTTCTGATCAAGTCATGCACAGGGAAGAAGACGAAGAAGAGTATACTTTATCTTTAATATTCTAGGGAGAGAAAAAAGTTGCGTAAAAAAAGTCTCAGGGTCTCCACTTCTATTATTTCTTTGCATGCATATAAGGACTTTTCTTATCAGGTCGGCTCAGAAGAAATAGAGAGAGAGAGAGAGAGAGGAAATTAAGTAGCAATTGAAGAGAAGGTTTGGTAAAATGGCCCTTTTTGTGGATTGCAAGTAACAAATGGAGATGAATAGTAGTAGTTAAACTGCGTGCGTGATGAGTCAGAAAATAGTTATAGTTCTTGACCTTTTAACACTTGACACATCTCTATCAAAACCAAATACTCAGGCCCAGTACCCATAGAACAGTGATGGCTGGGTTGTGATTGGGATTTCAACATTCTTTGCCACACGCCTTGTTACTTTGATTGCCTTCTTAGTTGGTTGTTGTTTGCCAAGAAGTTGCTACCTGCTAAAGAGACTTTCATGCATCAGAATATATATATATATATATATCTACCTTCAATAATGCCCCTATACGTAGCTTTCTTTTCTGATGATCTTTAACTCTTAAAATACTTAGAGCCAAGCGTTCAATTCTTCTCAGGCACATAAAATCTTGAGATTAGGTGTGGACTTTTGTATATATATGTGCAGACAAGTTTGATCAAATAACTCCTTTTTTTTTTTTTGCTTCGATAATGCATTAATTGGATGCTTCTCCTTCTCATTCAAAACTCATCCTACGTAGTTTTGCATATGCATAAAGGGCTCAAAATATAATCCGAGCACAACTTGCTTCTGCCACCTGATATTGTCCTCGCTGATATATAAGGGATGTACACACACGCACGCACACAGAGAGAAAGAGAGAGAGAGCGTGTATACATATATATACACAAATCATTGTAAAAATATTGGTTATATCATATGAGCGTATATATTAATCCCGAGTGGGGTTATATTAACGAGGCGATGTCTCTGTGTGTGTGTGGCAGAATGGAACGAGTGGTTTAATTAATTTGTGAGTTTGTTAACGATGCGGGTGTGTTATTATTATAATGTAAGCCCTACAGAAGGAACAAGGGAAAAGATTGAATAGCAATGATTGAGAGGGGTTTTGATGTCACATATGGAAATGTCAATGAATTTAAGAATTGAATCCCACCTCATATTGGTACTACTACACAATGGAAGTGCATAACAATATTTTATGTGTGTGCATATGTTTTATGTGTTCATATTGGTGCTACGCCATGGCAGACATGGATGCAGAGGATAAGCTATTGGAATGCTGATAAATCACATGCCTTTATTTATAGATAATTTAGTTTTGGAGGATCACAAGTCCCATTTCCCTGCTATAAAATAGAGGGAAATGGTGTGGCAGACAGGAGTGGACCAATAATGATTTTCATTTACATACACTAATTAATGATGATTAATTGGTGGGTGAGATTGAGAGAAAAGCTGCTAGGGGACTTGGCTTGTTGAGTTCTTCATTACACATATAGACACATTTTTTTTTTTGGTGAAGATATGGTGTTGATTTGTTTGACTGTGTTTAAATTGACTGTATTTTTATTAATAAAAAAGTAGATGGTCTTGAAGAGTTTTTATGTGGCTTGGATTGGTATTTTTATATGGCTTTTTGTATTTTGCACCCATCTTGTTTAGGCGTTATTGGATCATAATCAGGCTTCTGCTATGAGCCCACCTTTCGATTTCAAAAGCAAAGGCATCTCTTTTTTCTTAACAAAAACATTTTGTGGTTGTTTAGAGAGGGAAGGCCCATTTTAGAGTGGGTTGTATTTGTATTGGGCCAATAGAAAGTGCAATCTTCATAACATAACATGCAAATAAGAGGCCATACATGCACCAATTGGTTAAATCTAATGAAAGGAGCTTCTATGTAACATGGGTGAATTAAGATT
>JANTPZ010093339.1:0-16817 GCA_025593235.1 Vachellia pachyceras | reverse complement strand
CTCAATCGGTTACTTCTCTTTACTTCCCCCGCTGAATCTCATTTCTCTCTTCTATAAAAAACTGAAGAAATACCCAGTCTTTGTGATTTAGCAATGGTTAGAGTGAAGATTTCTGGTGACCCCTCTCTTTCTGAAACTCCAAGCAAGAAAGCCACTGCAATAAGATTTCACAAGCCTAAGCCCTTTCGACCTAAGGTTAAAGAGGATGCTCCTCCACCGAAACCCTTAAAAATTTGTGATCCTATCGAACTTCAACTAAAGAAGAAACATGTGCTAAAAGGAAAAGGGAATAAGGTTGTCATTGCTTTTCCACATCATTCATCCTATGATGATGGACAAGAATTTGTTGTGAAGAAAAGGAGCAAGAATGAAGAAGCAGTGAAAATGGTTGTGCTCGAAACTCTGAAGATCTGCAAGGAGTAGGTTGCACGGAAATCTGGTTAGAAGGAAACTTCTACCAAATTTCTCAAACACCATCAAGAGAAATTAGCGAACAGGGGAAGGAACCATCAATTTCAACTATTGGAGTACCACAATCCTCAATACCCTTTGATGCAATAGAAGAGGACTTCACACCTCCAGAAGGGTATGTTACTACACCTATCAAACCTATAGATCAAGCAAGATTTGATTCCCATTTTTCTAAGTGAAAAATTTGCCCTGCTATTTATATTGACTTAGAATATATGAAAAATGAATTGAAGTTGGATCTCTCTGAGTTTTTAAGTTAATATAAGCCTTGGATTGAAAATCACCTTTCATTTAGTCTGAGCATAGTAAAGAAATTTAATTGCAACCTTAAGCCTATAGAAGCAGTGGATAAGGAGGGTGATATTTTGGAAGAAAGATTGGAAACTTCTGTGAGAGATAAGAAATTTGAGATTTCAGCCAAGAAAATTAATGAGCAGCTTGGAATAGAAAATCCACCCAAGGATGGATTTGTAGAAAGAGCAAATAAGGAAGCATTACATGTTTTGAAACCTGAAGGTGATCCAAAGGGGTTGAACTTTAAGCCTAGCTCCATGTCTGAACAAAATATGATCCTTTGGTATATTTACATAAGAGCTATAGTCAACAAAGAGAATAAACTTACAAGTTTTACCTAAAGAGAAGGATGTTAGGAATTTGGCGTCTATGATCTTTACTAAAATTAGCTTATTCAGAATGCATGCCTTTAGTTCCATTTCATTGCCATTTCCTCATCTTATCTCCTTATTCCTCAAGAGGAACCAAATTTGGTATATGAATCCTTAAGATGAAATTGTTAGAGTTTCTAGATTTGGTAAAACTCAACTATTAAAGATGGGTATCACTGTAAATCCAGTGATGGAAAAGGAGAAGTGAAGGTACAAAGGAAAAGGAAGAAACCAAAGATAATGGATGAAGTTCATTCTACAAAGGCATCTGCTCTTAAATCACCAGCTACACTTGAACATGTTGTTAACAAAGCTATTGGAGAAGTCTTAGGCACAATCTCTCTTCATACTTGCACATGATAGAACAACACAATAAGAAAATGCAAGGGCTCTTCAAGGTTATGGATGCTGGCAATACAACAGTAATGGAATTATTAAGGATTTAGATTGAGAATACTTAGGACCTCTCTAATAGGTTAAAGGCTTTTGAAGTGCTTCTTCCAACACCTTAGCCCTCTCCTCAGCCTTCACAACTTACCTTTGACCCTATCTCCTTACAACCTATCCAAATTGATCATGAGCCTTACCCTTTCACCCATGACATTTCTCCCAAACTCCCTTCTCCACCCACTTCTTCAGCTCATTCATCTCCCTCTCATATTTCCATACCATCTTCTCATCTTGATATTATCATTGATTAGGTTTTGATCTCTCTTGGTCAAGAATATACAGTTGTGCTTCCTCTTATAGAAAAACCTTTTGAAACTTCTCAACCTGAGTCTTCTGAACCCTCTACTGAACCTACAATATCTTTTACTCCCAGCTTTTTGGGTGAAAAAACCTTCATTAACAGAAACATCCATTGTTCCCCTTCCTCCACCAGAAAGACCATCTGTGGTACCTACTTTACCATCCATCTCTACCTTTTGTCTTGATGATGAGTCAGAGGAGAAGGATGAGTCATAGATTAGGATATTAGTTCGTTCAAAATCATTTGCGTATGTATTGTGTATTACTGTCTACTTTGATATGTACTTATGCATTCTGATATTTTGCTGCTTTTGTCTAAATCATGTATATGTATTGTTCTGTCGTGGTATATGATATGAAATATGCTAAGATTAATCTTTGTTGTCCTTTGGAATACTTTCCTGCCACTTAGAATCATTCTGGATTTACTTCATTGCTTCTTCTTTTTTCTGTGCTCAAATGAATTTTTTTAACTCTTTGACTTCATTAAGCTTTTGGAATCATAAAAAAAGGAGGAGAATGTTGTAGTCTATGTTTTTCATGATGTCAAAATTGACAAATTAAGCAGAATGAAAATCAATCATGAACCGATAAATTCATATTGGCACGTCTCATTCGCATGAGTAAGTTCTCATTCGAATGAACTATCTCATATGCAGTTATATAAAACAAAATTTTAATCCACAATCGAATGCTCAGATTTCCCATTGAAATGTGTATGACTATCTTCAAGTTTTCGGATACAGTTTCTCTTCAAAATTTCAATTCTCATTCGAATGAGCTATGTGCCTTTTTCGAATGAAGTCCTTATCTTCTACATATCCAAATGCACTTTGCAGATAAGTTCCAAATTTTTAATGTCATTCGAATGAATAAATATTTGATTCGAATAAGGTTTGCTATTTCCAAGTTTTACAATACTCATTCAAATGTTGCCTCTTTCTTATTCGAATCAATCTCTCCTCATATTTTCAGATAAGTATTGAATTTTAGAAGCACATTCGAATGAGCATGTCTCTTATACGAATGATGTCCTCATCTTTTGGATATTTGAATGAGCCTTCCACACATTTATTCAAACATATAATACTCATTCGAATGAAGCCAACTGCGATTCGAATGAAGGACTATTTTCAAACGTATCTTTCAGCAACTTATTCGAATGCTCTTATGTTATTCGAATGATGGGTATTATATATATTTTTATCATTTGAATCAATATGATATGTCGTTCAAATGAAGAGCTTTCTCACATTCATTGTTTTCAAAAGTAATCCAAAAATACTTATGAAAGATTATGTTCAGAGATACCACTTGGAAAAAGATTATTTTATCATTAGTTCGTTTTGTTCAGTTAATACTTCTTTCAAGTCACATATGGTAAAAAAAATATTATGCGTTCAAATTCACACAATTTAACTGAAGTATTAAAGTCATATACAAAAAGTAACATTCTCATCACACCCATTGTCTCTTAAAAACATATTTGCTACATATTGCTTTAGTCTACTACCAAACAACTACATTTTAGTCCACAACTTCCTTCCAATCTTACATCTTACAACTTTAACTACATATTTGCTTCAACAATATGAACACTCAAGTAGCAACCAATGCAACCATTGCAATCCCCATCCTACTTTCAATCTTCATGTGACCATGTAGTGTAGCTATCTTGCCTTCAACATGATCATCTCCTCTCCTATACCTTGCACTTTCATCATACAACCTATCGACATAGTCAAGTAGCTCATTGATAACCTCTATCGAACTCTCCCATTTCTTTATCATGCCAATGGAAATAGCCACAACCTCCTCCTGTATATTCAACACCCCATCTAAGAAAAGTGATGAAACCATTAGAACCAAACCATATGACTCATTTATCACACAAAATTTAATAAACACAAACCTAATGATAGTTTTAGCATTCATAGAATCTCCACCTAGGATTCATCTCCATCCATGATGTCCGAAGGGGTGGAACCACTCCACAATGGTAGTACCTTATCGGACCTTCGTTCTTAACATTTGACCACGCCCTCTTAGATATGCCACCCTACGCCTGCCTCAACTTGTCGACGATGCTGTGGAATCCCCCATTAAGTCCTCTCTATTCTCTATGCTATCGTCGATTAAAGTTTTGTGTGGGTTGTTCATGGGTGGTTAAGGGTTTTAATGGTAGCCTTCAATAGCATGAATGGTAAAGTCTTGTTCTACCTTTGACGTGGACTCCAACCTAGAAGCAAACTTTAATAAATCATATATATATATATAAACTACAATTAGGGCTTCGTCTAAATAGGTTGACATTGATATGAAATTTTCCCTTTCGGGTGACATTGATGCAGAAAAAAACTTCCAGCACCCAGTGATACTTAGAAAAAACTTTCAGGGCAAAATTGACCCTTAACCCTTTATCTAATAACACCTAGAAATACGCAGACTAAAATCAAATTAGAAGTTAAAAGTCATAATTTGCTACCAATTATTGCAATACGCATATAGCGACTCAAGTTAGAATTTGCACGTTCAGGAAGCACAATCATTATAGAAAAGACAAGTTTTATTTTAATAAATACATGTATTCTCCTATTGGAAGTAATTTTATTTGAGGCATTGTTAAACACTTCTTCCAACAAGAATTTAAATATTGGTTTATTATGTTGTGAAGAAGAATGGGCCAACATGTGTTGGTTTTAGGTATATGTATCTATTCATTTATCCTATGCTTGGATGGAGAAAAAATGAGGGAGAAAAGAAAATTTGGAAGAAAATAGGGGGCGAAATGAGTTTCCCCCTCTTGGATAGGAGAGAAAAGGTAGGAGAAAGGAAAAGTTGGAGAGAAAATGGGGTGTGGGTCCCACCATATTTTCTCTCCAACTTTTCTCTCCATACATGGAGAGAAAACACTTTTTCCTTATTTACCCACATACTCTTTTATTACTTTTTCATTTTAAATAATTAAGTTTAACATCTAAATTTTTTATAATTCTGACTATGATTTTTTTTAAAAAAAAGAATAAGATTTAAGATATATTCTAATATCTAATTTATTTTTTAATTGCTTAACAACCTAAAAAATATGAAATATTCTTATCTAAGTTATTTTGTTTTGAAATATAATAACATGAAAAGATATCTTTAATAATAACATGAAAAAATATCTTTAAGGTCAGTCAAGCTAGTCTTATTGCCTTGTGTCTGTATTAGCTTTTTGAAAATAATTTTACACAATCTGATATAAGTATATGAGAGGAGTTTTATCTCGACTTGTATAATAGTACGTTTTGAATTGATTTTCTATGATTTTCATGGGCGGGTTAGAGTTTAAAAAGTCTGTGTATTTTAAAAAGCACCGGGAACTTGGTAATAGGGTTCACAAAAAGCACCGGGTATCGAATAATAGTTAAAAAAAGCTTCTAACGACAGTAAGAAAAAATATATTTGGGAGATAAAAATTAGATGAGTTGGAGTTTTAATTTATATGTTCACACTGTGCGTCGATTCATTTTCCGGAAAAATTCAATTTTTGGAAGATCTTCCATGTGCTGAAATCTTATTATTTTCTCATAACTTATTAAGAGCCTGTTTGGATGTGATTTTGAAAATAGTTTTTACAGATTCCGAGGTAAAACCTAGGTTTCAGAGAATAGATTTTGGAAAATAGCTTTTACAGATTCCGAGGAAAAACCTAGGTTTTAAAAAGTGATTTATGTTTGTGAAGTTATTAGCTTTTACGGATTCCGAGGCAAAAAAGTGGGTAGGAAGGAGGAAAGAGAAAGAAAGTAAAAGTAGGAAAGAGGAAAAAGGAAAAAGTAGGAAAGAGAAAACCTAGGTTTCAAACTGAGGTTTTGTAATCAAAATAGCTTTCGGGAAAAAAAAATTTTGCTTGGACAAAACCTCGGTTTTGAGGTAAAACCTAGGTTTTGAAACCAAATCTAGATTCTAGAATTGGTTTCCAAACAAGCCCTAAATAGTCTATGGCACACCTCTCATGGAAGATATGCCCTCTCATGGAAGTAGCACCGGTAATACGGGTTGGCCCAACCCGCCAGCCCGCCAGATTCTGGATTTGCCAGCCCGCTCTGCTTGGACCGCGAGTTCTGGCGGGCTGGCCCGCGGGTTGGCGAGCCAGCCCGCCAGCCCACTTTTCTATTTTTTTTTTAATTTTTTAAATTATTATATCTTATATATTTTTACCTTTTTTTCATCCCAATATTTTTTATAAGGATAAAAGTAATATTAAATTCTATTTTTAGAAAATTATTGAACACTTATTCATAGAATTTGAAAGAGAATAGCATAAATATACAATCTTATAGGAAAAATTGGGTAAAAAATGAAAAAGAATTTTTTTTAATTTTTTTTAAAAAAATAAAAAAGATGGCGGGCTGGCCCGCCCAGCCCGCCAACCCGCGCGGGCCAGCCCGCAACCCGCGGGCTGGCCCGCTTTACAGGCACTACATGGAAGATATGCGTGCTTGTATTTGTATTTGTATTTCAAAGAATATGAATAACATAATACTCCTCTTCAATTAAATAACTAATATCTATTTCTTTACTCTTATCTCGTGGGTTTTGCTGCTACGGCTGAAACGCATAAGCATCACTTCAACAAGGTTGCCCTTCAAATATAAATCAGGATATCTTGAAATCTCACTTCTCATTCAAAATCGTGGTGTGACGTGTATCCTCTTGCTCCTGTCATGGAATAGATGAAATAAATAAAAAACAGATTTTGTTTAAGGATGAAATCTTATTGGAACTGTTCAGTTCATCCTTCAAAATCATATCTCATCCCAGATCCGATAAAATAGGATGAATTGAGACGGCATTTTGTGAATACGTAATCATCTTGAATATATTAACTATAAAAGAAACATGTTCTTTCTTCAACAATTTCTGATCTTGAGTGAATATACAAAATTTTAAATTAGATTGGAAGTATCAATTTACTTATTTACCTTTTTTTCTTTTACATATGTGTGAATTTCCTATACTTTATTGGACATTCTCTATACTCAAGTTGCAATTACCTGGATTTGACTTGCAAATACACCGGTAAGGGGAGTCTTTTTTTTTTTTTTTGAATTTATAGGGTCTTAAATGTTATATATATATATATATATATGCGAATTTCCTATATTTCAATGAGCACGTTGCATCCTTGAACCCATAACATATTTGGGCTTCCATATTTTGACATTCTGACTAAAACCAAACGTTTTCCGGCTTTTCCTCCGGCTCTTAGTACCTTGTATGATCGCCTCTCTGGATATAAATGAACATTATATTAAGCTGCTTCTTCACATGGGATTATTAAAAGCACTTTACAGCGAATAGCATGAACGGACTTGCAGAATAATACAGATTCAATGTCAGAAAATAAGTTCATGATGATGACATTAATTTATTTTATTGCTAAGATGATAATAAACTATTTCCTTATTTTCCGATTGGGTAACCCCCACTATGAAGTATATATACTTTTGATGCTTAAACACGTGGCTTCGCATTTCTCTATACTCCTGTCATGTTATGGGCAAAGTTGGCAACAACATTGCCTTGTAGACACGGTCCTTATGTGATGAACGAGATAATGAACATCAGCAAGTTTTATTCTGTTATAAAACTTGGTTTTCCTAAACTTCTTGCTTCTGTTATATTTCATTCTCTATAAAACTTTGTTTTCTTAAACTTCTTGCGACTGTTATATTTCATTCTCTCATAGCCTCCTCTTAAGCTATAATGTTGCCAGACAATTTGAACTTGGATCCCATATATCTAGCTGCAGCCCTTGTGCTTAGGAAAGATGGTCGAAGCAGAATTAAGCCTCAGAAAAAAAGAAAATATCATGTTGTTGCTGGCACTGTTTTACACCAAATGTTAATATGCATAAGCTGCATGACTACATGGCAGACCTTGCAGGAAAGCACAAAACTTTCAGGATACTTACCTTAGGAAGGAATGAGGTTTACACCACAGACCCCATTAATGTTGAATATATCCTCAAGACAAACTTTGCAAACTATGGAAAGGTATTGCTTCAGTTTAGGTTCCTAGTTGATTTAGATTTATTCTAATTTCAGTTTATCACTTCTTGTAATGCAGTACTAATCTATTTAACCCTTTTTTATAATCTTCTTTTACCTTCCATTTACTCTGTTTGACCTTTCTTCTTTTAATCTTCTTGTACTTTTCTACTTCTTAGGAAGTTCATTTTATCACGTTTAGTCTTGGGATTTCTTCATTGTGGTGCAGGGTGAGTACCAGCATACAATCTTGAAGGACGTTTTCGGTGATGGGATATTCACAGTGGATGGAGAGATGTGGAGAAAACAGAGGAAGACTGTAAGCTATCAATTCTCCACAAGGATTTTGAGAGATTTCAGCAGTTCAGTGTTCAAATATACTGCACTTAAACTTGCAGCGATTGTATCTGAAGCTTCAGCCTCTAATCAGATGTTAGAAATGCAAGTAAGCTTCGTTAAACAGATATGGGAATAAATATATCTTCAGATAAGAGCTTTTTTCTCATTCATGTTGAGTGTATGACATTATTGGGGATGAAAAAAGAATAACAGGAAAATCTATTCATGGTGGATATTGTCAGGATCTATTTTTCAAATCAACCCTAGATTCGGTGTTCAAGGTTATTCTCGGTGTAGAGCTCGACACCTTGAGGGGAACATATGAAGAAGGCACGAAGTTCTCCATTGCTTTCAATGATGCAAGTGAAATAACTGCACTTCGTTATGTTGATATCTTCTGGAAAATCAAGCGGTTCATGCACATAGGATTAGAAGCCTCATTGAGCAAACATGTCAAAGTGATAGACGAATTTGTGTACAAAATAATTAAAAGCAAGATCGAGCAAGTCGGGAAGTCGCCAGATGGGCATGCAAGGAAAGACGTACTGTCAAGGTTCCTAGACTTGGAAGAGACAGACCCAAAGTATCTTAAAGACATCATCCTTAGTTTTATCATTGCTGGAAAAGGCACGACTGCGACAACAATGTCGTTTTTCCTTTACTCTCTCTGCAAATATCCTCATGTGCAGGACAAGATTGTGGAAGAAGTCAAAGAGGCTACCAAGCTAACAAATTTTTCAACTGTTGAGGAACTTGTAGATAATGGTTCCATTTGGGAAAATGGTGAAGAAATGTTTTTACTATTTACGAGGTAGATGTGTAAAGGAGATTATCTCGTTTTACGGAAAAACACCGTTGAACGTGCTTTTGAAGTGTTGAGAAGCTTTCCCAAATACCCTCAATATGACTGAAGAAGTACTTGAAAATATGCAATATCTTACTGCAGCTTTGACCGAAACACTCAGACTCTACCCAGCAGTTCCATCGGTAATGCAACATATACGCAAGGGACATTCATAATGGGTCTTTTTTCCCTGGGAAAATTACTCCAAGTTCCCAACCAACGAAAATAATATCTGAGAAGTTACGAGACTTTTCGAATATTTTTTTCTTCAATTGGGATCTGGTGTGATGTTCCCTTTTTCAATGATGAGAATTGAATGTTTTGTTTTTCTGACAATGACATAGGCCTCCCCAAAATCCATTTCTGCGCTTATCAAGATAAAATTCCTCTCACATATTTACCTCGGAATCTGTGATGGTTCTTCCAATGGACTATCAAGATGGATTTGTTTCTGTGATAGGATGGTAAGATTTGTTTCTCAGATGATACCTTACCAGATGGATTTAGCGTAAAGAAAGGAGATCTCGTTTCATACCTACCTTATGCCATGGGTAGATTGAAATACCTGTGGGGTGATGATGCTGAGGAATTCAAGCCAGAGAGATGGCTGGACACAAATGGAAAGTTCCAGCAAGAAAGTCCTTTCAAATTCACAGCTTTTCAGGTAAGGTCTAAGGACCAGATCACCATATTTCAACCTTACTCCCTTTTGTCCTAAACATAGGAGTTCGTGATCCTAAAGACTCTAATCTTCTTTACAATGTTAACTATTAAAAGAATGAGCATTGTAATATCTAGCTCCTACACTTAAACTTGGAGTGAGTATAAATAGAATGGACCTATTGTCTAGTCCATAGCACTGAGCCTGAAGAGCAAGTTGCACTACTCTGTATTTTTTTTTGGCCGAAAAGCAAGTTGTACTACTCAAAGCTTGTGAACAATGCAACTTGTTAGAGACTTGCAGAGATATACTTCTCCAATCCTTAATGTAGAATCTAATTGGGGTTTAATTTTGATCATAAATGTAATATTCAT
Organism: Vachellia pachyceras; assembly: GCA_025593235.1. Lineage (NCBI taxonomy): Eukaryota > Viridiplantae > Streptophyta > Magnoliopsida > Fabales > Fabaceae > Vachellia > Vachellia pachyceras. Next base: position 6,678 of record JANTPZ010093339.1, on the reverse strand, counting down.
TTCTAATTTTATCAATTTATCTTTGTTAATGCTCCTTCAATAATAATCAAGCAATAGAGAGAATTAAAGAAGATAATTAAAGTGTTTTAGAAAAAAACATAACATGTTAACTAACTTAACTAACATTCTTAATTTAATCAAATTAGGTCAATAGATTCTACGTTTAAGACCAAAAGTAGTGTAAAAGATTGTAAAACTAGGTATTCTTCAATTGTGATATACTCTACTCCAGAATCAAAACAACGAAGTTGCTAAGCCTATTTTGTTGCCCAGAAAAGTAAAATCTTTGAAGCATTGTTACATGAACTCTCTTGTTTTAAACCCACAGGCCGGTCCAAGACGGTGCCTAGGAAAGGACTTCTCTTACAGACAAATGAAGACCTTCTGTGCGATCCTTTTATGTAGCCACAAGTTCAAGCTTGCAGACGAAAGCAAAAGAGCACATTGCAGAATTACTCTCACTCTGCATATGGAGGGGGGTCTGCACCTTTATGCTTTTCCAAGATTGGGACACCTAAATTCCTAGATACTTCAAAAAACTGATGCTGCACAGTATGGTATAATAAGCTAGCTTAGCCTCCTTTTCAATAAAAACCATCACATGAGCAGGAGGAGATGACTAAAATATGTATTAGATAAGCAGAACTATAATTGTGTGATATATTAATTCGCACTTAGATTGTGTTCAAGTCCATAATATGTATTAGACATGTTGTTACAGTTCACCTCCCTCATGAATCTCAGGTATGTTGTATCGGCCAAGTTATGCATGCTGCTAGTTTTCCCCCTACAGTTTTGTACTCGGTCCAGAAGGTTACATAATACAATTTGATTTCTAAAAGACTCACAGAAGTATTTATTACTTCTGTTTTGGTTTTAAAATACTTCTTGCTTATGATTATGTTCATAAATTTAAAAAGTTTGTTTTTATGCTAAGCACGCGTATCCTCCTATTAGATGTAAAATCATGTTTGAGACATTGTCAGACATTAATTATGGGTACACCTATCATTAGGGATTCCAAGGTGATGAATTGAACTATTTACTTCCGTTTATTACACAGTTTAGATTAAATATCTATATATAAAAGAGTTACTTTGTAAGTATTTACTTTGAAAAACACTTTTATGTAAGTCAAAATAAAACTGCTCTTATGTACCTACTTTGGATTGAATAAAATCATTTCAAAAAGTTAATCCGAACACTCCAAATGGTAAAATGGTATAAAGATGAATTTTTCTTTAAAATATATTCTTTAAGGGTTAAATTGCAATTTTAACAAAGAAGCTTTTTATCATAAATGTCCCGCACAATTATGTTTTAAAAGGTGTAAAATTAGACACAATCTTTTGAAAATGATACGTTTTTAGCAATTCCGTTAAATTGGTCCAAACGTCTGTTATAAAGGTGGAGAGAAAACACGTTGATCCCACAAAAAAAAAAGAGAGACAGATGTTCGGGCCAATTTAATGAAGTTGTTAAAATTGCACCATTTTAAAAGATTATGTCTAATGTTAAACATTTCAATGCTTAATTGTGCCAAATGCTCTTAATGAAAAATTTAATTACTAAAATTACACCTTAACCATAACTTTTAACTAAGTTGGTAAACTGATTTCATTAATATTGATTAATTAAATATTTCTTTGAAAATAGGAGGGGGTAAAACAGCATGAGCATTAAAATCACTTCATTGCCAACGGATCTTTGGATTTGGAGGCTTTGAAGATTTGCTGGAAAATGTGAGCCACCGTAAATCAAGCGATCAGAGACTAATTCAATTCTGCACCATTCACGCGCACTTGCTTCAATGCTCCTGAAGCCCTCATAATGAGACATGAGCTAGGAAATCAGAACTCAGAAGACGACCTAATTATCAAGGTCTATGTTTGGAGGAACTTCTAAACTCCCCAAAAGCACGTTCAACAGTGTTTTTTTGTAAAATGAGATAATATCCTTTATATATTTATCTCAACTTGCGTAAAAGTACTTCTCTACCACGTTCCCAGACGGACCCATATGAGTGCATTCATTTTCACAATTAAAAATATAATTCATTTTCATACGCATCACTGGAATCAAGGAAGAGGGTTAACACATCATCTTAAATTGAAAATAATGCATCAACTTTGCCCCTATTTAGGGCTTGTTTAGGGAGGCCGTTTGCCTTTCCAAAAGTCATTTCTATGTTTACCGAGATAAAATTCCTCTCACATATTTACCTCAGAATTTGTGTTCGTTCTTCCAACGGACTATCCAAAGAAGCCCTTAGTGTGTGTTTGAGAAGTCCGTTGGGAGAAATGAGTTTACAGATTTTGAGATATTTTACGGATTTCAAGATGGTTTTATGGATTTCAAGATATTTTAATAAATTTCAAAATAATTTTATCTCGGTTTACGTGTACTGTTTGGGAAACGGTGTTTTCAAACAAGCATTTAAATATGTTTCACGTCTCATCTTTTTCTTCTTTTTTTTTGCCAGGACGTCTCATCCTTTTCGATGTTTAATGTGGATCACCAAATACCAATAAATAGGGTATAAATAATTCATTAAATTAAGAATTTTTTTTTTCTAGAAGACGCGCTCTGTATTTGGAATGGAGCTTAGTAGGGGTGACTAGGGCTCAGCAAGCTATTGCCAAACCATTTGATTTTTGCCACATGCCTGCCTTTTCTTTTCACAAGTTCTCTAGATTAGTGCCCCCGTCTCTCCAAGCACAAATATTAATATATTATAAATAATGCATATTGGAATCTGTGATGCATTTAATGAATGGAGATACCCTCCCAGGTTGCAACACAAAATAAATAAAAAATAAACTCACCGGTTTGAAAAATGAAAAAGAAACCAGATGGGTTTGAAAAAAAAAGATAGGATGTAGGTTGCAGAGAGTGGGGGCAGAATAGCTGGGGTGTTGTACAAAGTAGGGCTGAGCAAATGACCCGGAACCCACTAGGCCCGCCCGAACCCGCCCGCAAATTTTCCCGTTTGGGCCCGCCCAAAAAGGGCCCGTCACGGGCGGGCTCAAACAGGACGGGTTCTGACTTAAACGGGATCTGCCCGTGCCCGCTCGTATAATTTTTTTTGTACATATTAACGTACTATAATATAAAAATTCCTGAATACATAACTCTAACTTGACATTTGGGTCTAATGGTAAATGTGTTTGTCATATACCTCAACGTATCAGTTTCGATTCCCACCCAGGCCCTTTTTTAACAAATTTTAAAAGCTTTTTCATTTCCTTTCCTTCATAACCTCCAGACTTCAGAAGCATTTTTTTAACCTCGTTTTATTTTCTTTTCCCCCAAACCCCAGTCAATCGCGCAACCTGCAAGAAGACCACCTCCAGAAGCTTGAAACCCCAGCCAGCCTTGTCGCCTCAGTCTCATCATCGCCTCCAGAAGCTTCTCTCTTCCTTCTCTCCCTCATGGCCTCACCGGCGATGACCAGCACCTCTCCCAAATCCGCTCTCAGGCTACCCCCGGTTCCATCCTCACCACCACCACCGACGGCCGATTCTTCTCCAACAGATCTCGCCTGGGCACAAGCACACGACTTCGGTTGTGGTCATCGCCGAAGTCGCGGGTACAAGCACACGACTTCGGTTATTGGCACAAGCACACGACTTCGCCGATGACTTGGGTTGACGATTTCGGCGGCGTTTCTGAGGCGATTCTGGTCATCATCGGAATTGCTCCTTCGCTAACCCCACCTTCCAAGGTTTATTTCTCTCTTCTCAGTCCATTTTCTGCCACAATGATTCTCATCTGAAACCATCAAAGCTTACCAATTGCGTTTCATTTATTGCTCTATTGAAGAAATTTGTTACTGCTATGTTGAAGAAATTGTCTCTGTTGAAAATGATTCTCCTCTGAAATTCGTTTCAAAGCTTACCAATTACTGATTCGTTAATGTTTTTTTATTGCTCTGTTGAAGAAATTTGTTGATGCCATTTTATGCTGGCTCTGGATGGTTGGAGTGTAAGCTCTACCGTGTTGGGGAGCTCTGTCATATGTCTCTGCGCTCTAGCCTCCAGGGAAGAAAATGAGTAAACGGGCTGCCCGGCTTCCCCGCCCGAACCCAGCCGGGTTTTGGCTAGCCCGTTTACTCCGGGCTTAAACGGGTTACTCCTGGGTTACGGGCTAGCCCGTGCCCGGTAAATAATAAATGGGCGGGTTACGGGTTGGCCATCGGGTCAGCCCATCCCGCCCGTTGCTCTGCCCTAGTACAAAGTGACCTCTAAAGTGACAAGAGGTTGTGGATATATTTTATCACCGGTTTAACTTCAGTCTGATTCACTGACACTTAATTCATTATCTTATCCGATTTAGTCATCGGTCTGATTTCCTATACCTTACTTAGAACAATCTTAAATATCACATTCAATGGGAGATATAGGGCCCATTTGGGAACGTGGTAGAGAAGTATTTTTACATAAATCTAAAAAAATATGTAAAAGAAATTATCTCGTTTTACGAAAAAATATTGTTAAATAGGCTTTTGATGTTCCTAAATGTGTTGCCAAATAAGGCCATGAATAACAATGTGATGGCTCCAATATGAAATTGAAGAATTCTACTCCCTCTGGTTTTATACTGGAGAACTTTTTAGGATAAGCAGCTTCTTATTTATGGTATACACTCAAAGGTAGACAGATTGTCTCAATTTTTTTTTATATTTTTGTTCTAATAATTATTTGTTTGTCTCGCTTCATTAATTGGCTTGTTCCTATTTTCTCATTCTCTCTATAAATAAAGATATTTTGAAAGTAAATGGTAGGGGTAATGTTCAAATTTATTTTTACTCATGCAGTATTTACCTATGTGCACATATCACCTTAAAGTTTTTTTTGGATACAGAAGGTTGTAAAAAAGGTGCAAAAATATTATAATCATTAAATATATTTTAATAGAGCTAACATCTATTACTTTTTTTTTAACATTTGGACTATTGTGAGACACTGATATCAATAGCAATGATATTTTCGCATCATTTTGGAAATTTTATGTGCATTTTTGTATCTAAAAAAATTTATGGTATATTAAAATCACATTGTTGATTACTTCATGAGTGGATTTGTATTTTAACACTAAAATGTGTCTTTAGCCAATTTTAACCAATTTTTTTTATCTACAATTCAGTTATTTGTATTTCATAATAAGGGTTAGAGTTCGTTCCCCCTTCAATGCAACTCCAGTTTTATATTAATTAAATTAACTAGCCTTGTCAAATATACTTTTATTTCACAAGGGATGTCTTTTTGTCTTTTATACTATCTCTATTGTGATTTGTTCCTTGGCGTCGGATTGACTTTAATTAATACAACCCACCAGTTGGTGGGTTGGGAATCCCTAATCCGCCAACCTTTTCTTTTTATTTTTTTATAAAATTAATTTTTTCTCATTTTTTATTCAATTTTTTCCTATAAGATTGTATAATTTCATGATTCTATTTCCAATCATATCAATAAGTGTTCAATAATTTCCTAAAAATAGAATTTGATATTACCTTTTTCTTTTGTAAAAAATATTGGGATTGAAAAAAGTAAAAAAAAAATATAAAATAATTTTTTTTAAAAAAAATAAAAAAGCGGGTTAGGCGGGCTAACCCGCCATCCCGCGAATAGGTGGCTGGCCCTGGCGCGAAACAACATTTTTAGCGGGCTGACCCAACCCGCATTACCATCTCTAGTCACCCCTATCAAACAGGGAAAAAAAAGGAAAATAGTTAAATCAATTTCTTTTACAGCCCGTTTGGTTCGCTGAAAATCGTGCGATGGAATAGGAAAATGAAGATTTTCCAGTGGCGGCAGTTGTTTGCTTCGAAATTTCAAATGGAAAATGGATTCTCGCGGGAACCCATTTTCATGCGTAGGCTAGAACTTATCTTCCCACCCAAAATGGTGGGAAGCTAAATTCAAACGTCGAAAATTTGATGTGTAAAGACGTACTTACCCCTGCAAATACATTGGACATATAAATGATTTTGGTGTGTGGAAACATATGAAAAACAACAACGGGAAGGAGCTACGAGTTGGTTGGAGGACGAAGATAATAAGCTGTGATTTTCAAAGGTTTACATCCACCTTCTCCTTTGAATTTAAATTCTGCAAAACATCTAGAAAATTGAGAATATCCATCTTTTACTTCCTCCCCCCTCGCTCCGTAAATAAATGGTTGTGGTAGTTGAAATGTTTTCTTTGAGAATGAGATGTTTGAGTATGTAATCACTCTATGTAACCATGACATATTTGAGTTTCTGAATGACCTGATCTTTTCCGTCTCTTTCTCTCTCTGTTTAACCATGTGAGTCTATAAAATTTATGTAATTGCCTTTAAGCAGAGGCAAGTGATGGGTAGGTGATGAATGATTAAAATGTTCATGTTGTGTGACAATATGATGTGAATGACAATAATTTATACTAATTATGTTACATATATATGTTGACAAACTTTGTAGGCGATGGAGGATGGATATCTTTTTGAGTTACTGGGTGGATGTTTAGCACTGGTTGTGGCAATAAGGAAACTGATTTTGACAATGTTGGTTACAATGGTTATAAGTAGCCATAGATGCAGGCAAATCCCTTATAGCTCATATAGATTAGATTTCCATGCCAAGAGAGCAAACCTCAGAGCAATGATATATAGTAGTGATACTACTTGCTTCAACCA
>JANTPZ010093338.1:0-10975 GCA_025593235.1 Vachellia pachyceras | reverse complement strand
GCTTGCCCTACCACTAGGCCACCTCCAAGGACTCAGGGCTCTAACTCTACCAGACAAGGCACCCGAATCCCTAATTCCCAGGGTGTCTTCTCCCCCACGAGTCGACCCCAGTGAATCATTTTCTGGGTTTCAGTATGATCTATCAGGTTAATTAATATATTTACTCCTTTCTTTATAGTAGTGAAACCTAGCTGCTTTCACATGCATGTTTACGGTTTCTACATATTTTCATAATTTTATAGTAATCATCAAGTGCCTTTTAGATGGACAGCTTTTTACATCCTCATTCATCTTGTAATGGAATCTTACTCCTAAAGCATGAAGAGATCAATCTTAGTTGGCTAGCTGGCCCCTTAATTAATGACTTGTCTCATTCCACACTCTTGTTCTTCTTTATATGTTTCTCATTGATTGCTTTCTCATTCCAATCTCATCACATTTTCATTTTCGTGCAGATTGTGAAGTGCCAGTGTCAGTGATATATTTATTGATCAAAGCGAGATGGCTTCACCAAGAATTAAGAATATTCATTCTTTCATTACCTATCGCAGTTTGTTTGTTTGTTTGTTATGCGTCAAGTTTGATTATGTTGCCTATGCACTTCCCCACACACACACACACACACACACAAGGTTATTCATTTCATAGTAACTTTGTCAATCCACTTCGTTCTGCTCGATCAATTTCAAGTCTTCAGTTTGTTTTCTTCCAAGCGTACATGCTATACTTAATGCCATCGCATTATCATACTTACTTTACCATAAGTAGGAGGCTTTTGACCGATAAAAATATATAAAAGGAAATCTTCACAAGGAAGCTTAAGTTGACTTTGCTTAAACAATCCGAGCTTCACTGAAAAACTATGCTTTACCATAATTTTTCTTAAAAAATTATAAAATTTCTATTCAAAACAAAAAAGTAAGGACCATTTTAAGTATGCGAAGATAATACCTCTTGTCCTCGATATAAAAAGGTGAATTGACCTTTTTAGATAAATAAAAAAACTAATTAACGGATATATTTATTATTTTTCCCAAAAATACCTATCTTTTCTAAAAAAAGTTTATCTTACTCTTATATTAAGTACTAGAAGTGATAATTAATAATTGAGTAGTATAAAATGATAAATTCTAATGAGAAAAAAGTAACAGATTCATGTTGCACATTTGCCATTAGAACTTGTAAGTGAATACATGCATTTGTGGATTTCTAGTAATTATCCCTAAAAAAAGAGTTGGGTCATCAAAGAATTCCACACCTAGCCAGCGCCTGCTCCAACCAACAACGTATGTTGTTAAATGCACTTTTGATTCTGCCATCCAACAGACATATTGCAGCAAACAAAATTACTCATGCTTATCTCTCCTTAGCCGCTGAGCACGCGAAGGATCAAAGCTAATGACGACATAATTACTTTGCTTCAAATTTGTTTGGTATTAGTTCTTTCATTAGCCATCCCAAATTTGTTTGGTATATCAATTTGCCTCAAGTTTATGATATCTTGTCCTCCTGTGCTTCCATAGGTATACTAGATTATTTATTTGTTTCAATTTCAAATATCCATCCTCTTTGGAGTTCGATAGAATAAGAGACACTAGCGGACCTATATGTATTTGAAGGGGTTCAACTGCACCCCTCAACTTCCAGAAAATTAGGTATATATTAATACTATGTAATTTATTTTACACCAACTCATTTGCTAATTTGGACCCACTAAATTTTTGCTCAAATTTTTCTTAAAATATATTAAGAATAAGTTTCATTTATCTTCTCAAAAAATAGTTTGCACCCCTGAACCAGGGTCCTAAGTCTACCACTGATAAGATATACAATGTTATCGTCATGTGCACATTCATTATAATACATAATAAATCATGCTTTAATCTTACATATATATGTTTGTGTGTGCGTGTATACATACTTAAATTTCACAAACAAAGCGTGTGTGTAATTTAAGGCAACTAGCTAGAGGCTTTGAACAGACCGGTAAATCTTCCTTCCAAAATGTAAAGGGATTATATATATATATATATATATATATATCCCAACAATGTCAAAATTGAATCTGTTCAAATACGCCATAAAAAAATGAGGTCAACACCAACTTATTTATTTTTAGATTTGCCATTGCTTCATTATATACTTAATAAAAAAAATAAAGAAACGCGTGTACTCATGAATTGTATGTTGGCATTATAAATAAGAGTATATAAAAAGAAAATTAATTAAGTTAACTATTTCCGGTTTGATCATTACCGTATGAACAGAAAATTGAGAACTTCAAAAAATAAAATAAATGTGTGGTGGTATATGCCCTAAACACGTACGGTAGTTTAGATGCGGATTATAAAATTAAATATTAATTTGTAGAGGTGTTAAAATTAATTTTTAAAATGCTTTCTCAATTAGGATGCATAATATACCGTTATTCATTTTCTTTGCTACGATTCAATGTATGTATTGTTCAAGCCTTCAAGGTCTTGTGTTCTATTGATGAGTCTTACACGTAAACAAGACTCATCAATATCCACATCCCACCTGCTCCAGTCAACCCGTAATGAAAAGAAAAAAAGAAAAAGGAAAAAATTGAGGACAAGAATTAATAAGCCATCAACCGCTGGTTACTTCCATGGGAAGATATATAATGTAGAGAGTATATCTTATATTGACTATATATACTCCATCATCGCTATTTAACAACTATTTAAATCATATAAAATAAATTGGTTGTTAATATAAAAATAATAAATATTTTTATCTGTGAAGATATGAATGTGAGAGAGAGTGGACAAAAAGAAAAGAGAGAATGAATGAAAAAATATGAGATAGACCTATAATTAATTATCGGTAAAACATGTGTTAAATTTTTAGACGAAAACTAAATTGTTTCTTGTATAAAAAACAAATAATCTTGATTATAAATTAAAGATGGGAGATTGAAGGGAGTATTTGCCGACAACGACAGATAAATACAAAAGTCAATTGCATGAAAATTTCCGACAGAGTGATAGGAAATATCCCATGATATATAAGAATAGCATATTTTATTCAAATATGTTCCTTTTTTGGCCAACAAAAAGTAAAAAACCACACGTAAAGCCGAAAAGTAATATATAATCTATAAAATAAAATAATTTGTACTTGTTTGGTAACTCATTCTCAATCATGTTGTATATAAGTTAAGACAAAATCTTTTTTATATACTTACCTCAGAGTCTATGAAATCACTCTCCTAATGGATTCCATGGATTCCGCACAAAATATTTTTTTTAAAAAAAACATCAATAGGAATACAAAAAATGGGACCTACTTCAGTTGACCCGCTTGTTTCGGTGAAGACAAAAGGCCCACGGCTTGTTTAATGTGCTTTACGGCGACATGGCCTCTCTCTCTCTCTCTCTCACTGCATTAATTAAATGATATCTTTGCATTTTCTAATCAAATTCTTTGCACTTTCCAAGTTTTTCTCCTTCACAATGTTAAGAGAAACTGATATACAAGTTCTACAACATCGCTCTGCCATTTTCCTTGCTATATGAATGGCGAGAAATTCTAATTCTGCAATAATGCAATTTATTTAAATAAAAAGTAAATGTGAGACTCTTTCTTTGATATAATCCAAGTTTAGGTGAAGCCAAGAGGCTTCACGGCTTTGAGTCACGTCCTAAAAACTAAAAAGACACTTTTAAGTCTTCAATGTTGTTAGTAACTACTTATTATACAAGTTCTATAATATTTACGTGTAAATTTCCTAGCTTAACATTCACGCAACTTCATTTTCCCCTCTATGTGTAGTGTCTACGTAAATTACAAGAATTCATAAATCTACAATTCAATTAATTTAAATAAATATTTTTAAAATATAATTGAGTTAAAAAAATCCCTTAATTGTAATGTTTGAGTCCTTCTAAAAATCCAAATCTACACTCTTGAAACGTAGAGATAAATGTAAAAGTCAACGGAGCGACAAGTTTCAATGAAATGTTGTGGAATGTTGAAATCAAACACGAAGCATTTTCATATGTAACTACGAATGAACTTATTTATATAATTAATTTCCATTTTAGTAATTCAGCCCCGCAATCAAAAATGATAGGCCATATCCTAATTCAAGTTACTTGTGAGACAATCCACTCGGTGTTTTTAAAAGTGTTGAAACTGAAAAATGCCAGGAACTTCGTGAAACTTCAATATGATGAGTTACCTGAAGAAGTTTACATACATTTTGTTGTTTGAATATATATATATATATATATTTCTGGTAAGTACAAATATACCCCGGCCTTTATCTATCGATCTATATATATGGTTCATTCCTGAAGCTATGGGTCAATTGATTGAAGCCATTATTCCATTATTATTCAGCAATGCAATGCCTCAGAATGTAAGCACTCAGAAGGTTCTATGCCCCACAACTGGGCCACACTCTAATCAGAAGCAGGGCACTAACCCTAAATCTGGCACAAAAATGCCCACTTCATAAGGTGTCTTCTCCAAGAAAAGATAACAATAACTCCATGTATTTCGCTCTCTCTCTCTCTCTCTCTCTCTCATATTAGTCTGTTTCATTTTATGTCTATCATTCGTCTTTATATGTACTTTAGAAGCTAATCAGTTTCCTATGTTGAATATGATGAAGGTGAGATCAATATGATGAAGGTGCTGATGGGATTTGTTTCGATGTTTCAATTTATTAATTTCTTCGTTTCCGGCGTCTAGGTTTGATTCATTCGATTCACTTCGTCGTTCATTCGTAATTTCTTGGGTATACTTGTATTTTGTACATCGATCTCCTTGCCGTACTTTGTTGTTTTGTTTGTAGACTTCTGTTGAATGAATAGAACATGATTTGTCTTCAACGCTCCAAATCAGAAAGGGAGGTTCAGTATTTTATCTTCATAGTATATACTCTTTCACACACACAGGCGTACCGTGGTTCATTATTTAATTAACAAGAGTAATATGATCAAATCCTTTTAACTTATCATCTTTTATGTACAATTTGTATAACAAAAGCGAGATAGACACAGTGATAAAAGCGAACGTGTTCGTCATAGTTTCAATTCCGTGCGACTCATTCATTAATCAAATAACTAAGCATTTTCATTCAAGTCATCACCCAAATCAATCAATTAATTCTTGTCCTCCAAAATACGTCGAAATTGAGATTCACATTAATTCTGTGTCTTCCATCAAAATAACCTTAACAATGACTTGGTTGCTTCCCATTAATTTCCTTCTTTAATTTCAACGTTGGAGGGCGTTGAGTATGGACCGTATCTAATTACATATAGTGCATATACTCATTAACCATCTGCTTTTTATATATCTGAAAGCTTTCTCTTAATTTCAAGTGATTTTAATTTGAAATATCATAATCATCATATGGTAAAATTTTGAATGAACTGCTCAAAAAAAGTGTGCGTGAAGAAGTTCGTGTATATGTATATAACTAACTTCAAATTTTAATGGGGCTTATTTTACCATGAAAAAAATTGAGTGCCAGTGCAGTGTTTCATTATAAATAATGAGAAAAACTATTTACGTTAGGGATTGTGCACCTCTTCATAAAATATTCTTCAATCACAGTATCCAAAAAGGAAGAAAATCTATGTTAAGCTAGATTACCAAAGAGTCACAAGTCTTCAATTTCTTTTGGTTGGTTTTACGTCTGAGTTCGACTTAATTAGCTAATTTTCGGTACCCAATTCAGTTTGGACTACCATTGTACGGTTTGTTTAGATATAATTAAAAGAAAGAGTCAAAGTCTTGATATGTTGAAATTTGGCTACCCAAAATTACGTGAACATAAGTGTTAACCCGTTGAAACATATATATCTAGTGTTCTCTCTTTAATTTATTTTACATATCCGGTGAGATCACCAAGTGTTCTCTCTTTAATTTATTTTATATATCTAGTGTTACCCCGTTGAAACATATGCAATTATATATATATATATATATTGGGACAGGAAAACATAAGTAAAAGTCAATGGAACAAGAACTTTCCATGAACTGTCATGGAATGCCGAAATGAAACATGAAGCATTTTCATATGTATTTTAAGTATGCCAAAACGGAATTACAATTAACGATTGTATTATAAGAAGCAGCGACCAAATTAATACGTATTAACCTCACCTAATTGTCCGCCGAAATTAAAATAAGAGTTTCATTTACGTGTGCATGAATCCAACGATGGATTTATATGGAAATTGATCGATATGGCAATTTCTGCGTAAATTAAATACCTTGACAATATTCAATTGGCTACGTCCCATTAATTTCCTTCGTCTTTCAACCTTGTTCTAAGTAATTAATGCATCAACCCAATTGTGAGACCATTCATGAAATATCAAATTTCCTTAAAAATAAAATCTTTATCTACAAGTATAACCAAATATATATAATACTTGAAGAACCGTCTTAACATATTAGCTAGCCAGGGCAAATATATTATTGTAAGCCACATGCCCAAAAATTGTTGTTTTTTAATTATAATATTGTTGCAATTTTCTTCCAATAGTACAACATCTCTAATCCCTAATATAAGACCCATGTACTTAACTAATTTAGAGATATATAAAAAGTCAAATATATTGTTTACCCATGTACTTAACTAATTTAGAGATATATAAAAAGTCAAATATATTGTTTCTATACAGTATTACATAATAACTCTAAAATATTTATATATATCGCATTAGATTATATATCAATCTATAAGTTAAATAAATTAATTTACCAAATAAAATAATTTATTTACCTTTTCTTTACCTGAATAATTTATTTACCTTGAAACAATAGTCTTTTAAGTAAAGCCATGCCGGTGTACGTACTTTGTCGTTCATGCTTTATACCATTATGGAATAGCTGGAATCACATAATTAAAGATCCATCAGTGCCCTACGGAGAATTAAATTTCACTTTTAACATAAAGTTTGACTTTGTCGTATATGCACTTTAAACCCACCATTTCTCATTCATTGGTAAATGAATTAGTGTCACCTCATATATATATATATATATAGCTACATTAATTTTATTTTTTCTCACCCTCTCTTCAACTAGAGAGAATTCAAAATATTTATTTTATATAAGAAATAATACTATAATTTTATTATTATTCTATTCATTTGTTAGGGGGGAAAATAAAAAAAGCTACGGTCTGTCTCGAAGTATAATCACATTTGAATGAATATTACATACTCTACCTTTGCCGAGTTAAGGTATATTTCCAAAAACTTACATGAATTGAATGTTTCAAACATAAAAAAAAATACAAACCGTATGCAATTTACAGGAGATTTAATCTCTATATTAAATTATTATTAAAACTTGATTTACCACCAAAAGTCAACCATAACTATATCTCTGATTACTTATCAAATACGTTTTAATTAGTATATTTGACCTTAATTACACATGCCATGAACATCGAAAACTCGACTATAAACACACCAGTCTTTACTTAAACTGGCGAAATTCTGTTAGACTTGGACAACAGTCAAATTTATTATATCAAAGACTTTGAATTCAGAAAAACTTGGAGAGCGTTAGCACAAAAAATAACTTAAGAGCATTCACACACACATATTAAAACTATAGCCATATAGGTTGGTCAAAGCTAACACATCGCCAAGGTATTATATCCATTTTTTTTATCAAAACCATTTATTTAAACTATATATCTTCGATTTATAGGTTGGGTTTCATTGATAAACAAAATTGAATTAACATTTTCGATTTATAGCTTATATGTTTATATGTATATATATAAATGCCTTATGATCTAGCCTCGGAGAGCTCAATGTAATGAAGTTTTAATTATTGACATGATTGATTTAGTTGGTGGAAGTTAAAAATAGTAGTAAGTGGTGGGAATTACGTCACAACAAAGGTGAAAACAGAGATTTGGTGTACTTTGATGGTTTTAACTATAAATTATAAGAGGAAATATATTGGATGAGGCGTTATCTATTTTAACCTTTTCAGCGCCGACGATGATGTGCGTTGGCGTGTGCTCGCACACAGCCCAAATCTGATATATAAGGAACTGTCTTATTTTATTCCGTTGAGTACAAAAACCAAACAAAAAGTACAAGGATGGATCAAATCAAAACATTGACATGTATAAAAACCAACAAATAAAGAATAAAGACTATATATATAATCACACGTTTTATTAACCACATATATAGTTAATGACTACGTGTAGGCTTTATCCTCAAGATCAATCTGCATGAAAACGAAACCCACCAAGGGTTATAACTAGGAACAAGCTAGCATGGCTAGATCAGAGCTGAAAACACGAGCGGCCAATCCTTATAGCTGAAGATTATATGAAACTTATAAAGAGGTACTGAGTCATCGACTGGAGGAAAAGTGATCCTTGGTGGTAGGGATGCGAGTGCCAGGTCTAGGGTTTGAACCCTGAGTGCGAGGAGCCGAACCAGTGGTAGGGCAGAGAATGCTTTGGATGTTGATGCTTGAAGAACTCATAGCTAGAAGCAAACAGATTGTTGATGATCAGAGAGAGAGAGAGAGAGAGAGAGGGTTTCGTGTGAAGAATGAAGCTTGAGGAGAACTCAACATGGCTGGGTATATATAGGCTCGCATGGCTTAACATGGAAGGAAGCAAATTAAAGAAAGGCAAGAGATTATGATAGAATTAAATAAAACAGTTAGTAATTTACAGAGAAAGTTCTGATGATGTTAAAATTAAATGGAACTAGCCAGGATCTCGTATGTTTGGGGCTCAAGCAAGTAGACAGTGTTGAAGCCGTGTCGGTGATGATATATGTGTATCGCTAATGGTGTGTGCTGGCGGTCAAGCCTCTCTCTTTCATTGACATTCAATTTTCTTTCGCGCCATTTCCCATAACTTCGAGGAACGTAGGTACGTAGGCAGGGTGTGAACGTGACCAGCCCCCTCCTCATTCCTGCATGCAAATATTTGACCGCTTGACCCCTTCAAATGTGATGAGCTGTAATGTGGACAGTAATACTTAAGGGTAATTAACGGGACTACGTGTTTCAATTCAAACCTTCTTGCCTCGTTTCTTTTCCCCTTTCATAATAAAATGCAATTAATTACTAATCAGCCTATGGCTCCAAGCGGTTGCCACCTAACTGTAACGGTTTCTAAATTATATGAATTAGTACTAATTTTTTCTTAATTTTATAATAAAGGTCCTTAATTACCATAAGGTTAACAATGTTGATATGAAGATGCGGCGGTTCACAATACTCTTGGCTAGCTGTAGTTTAAGTACGTAAATCTGCTTCAACTATAGTTTAAGTACGTAGCGCGCAAGCAGATCAATATATAGTTTAAGTACGTAGATGAATAAAATATCAACTGTTTAACTAAATTAATATTGTGCGGCCGTGCCTTTGCTTCAACTACCCAACATATATGCTGTAATTTTAAAACATGTATATGAATTGCATTTTTTTGTATTCAATTCATTCTGGATTCTATGCATGTCCATTGTTTTGCAACTCAACCTTAAACACAATCTTTTACAGGATTGAACATAATTATCATTAAATTGAAGTTGTTGGACTGCGTATGTGGTTTATATGTTAATGCCTTTTATATTTAAATATTTAGAGTTATATATGAATATTTTTATATATTGTGATTAAATATATTATTCTGATCATGACTAGTCTGATCTAAGTTAATCTTGGTTTGAACCTCTAACTCAATGTTTTGATTTGTGGTCAAAGATTTGGTGTTCCAGAATTTGCTCTGTAAATTCCTAATAGTAATTAATAGTCAACTCAAGCCATCTTGTTCTTAATTGTTTCCTTCCTTCTTTCGTTCTTCTTCTTGTTCTCGATCCTTACCATGTTAGCCTATCTTTATCCATACGTATGTACACGTACCCATTTCACTTGGTCGCTTATAAACCTGAGCGTTGCACACACTCTATATGGCTACCTTCCTGGAAATTGTATTTTATATATATATATATATATATCGTGGATCGATCCATTGCACCACATACACGACTTATTCAACTAAACGCGTCCGTTTCGCCTACTTAAGCCCCAACTTCCTCTGTAAATTACCAGCAACATTCAACACAAAACCATCTCTCTTAACATTCAACAACATATATGGCGCTGAACAACGAACACGGCTTATTAATTAATACACGCATCGCGTCTGTTTAAACCCTCAAACACACACAAATGCATGTTCGAAACTTCTCTGTAAATTTCTGTGTCTTCGTTCCTTGTCGAGGAAGCCATTATGTCTACACACACACACACATGTATAAATGCCTGACCTCCGTGGCTTATCGAACACAACTCCGACCTCATTCCAATCATCAATATTATTCAGGCCTTTAACCAACCTAGCTACGTACTAGCGATTCATCGACTGACACAAAATGGATTCTCGTCGGAAAATAGACTCGTAGAG
The DNA here is from genome assembly GCA_025593235.1 of Vachellia pachyceras. Lineage (NCBI taxonomy): Eukaryota > Viridiplantae > Streptophyta > Magnoliopsida > Fabales > Fabaceae > Vachellia > Vachellia pachyceras. Next base: position 537 of record JANTPZ010093338.1, on the reverse strand, counting down.
AGTTTTTTCCTACGCAAAACAACCCCCTCCTCAGCGTCCTACTTCTACGACCACTGCCTCGACTGGAACTCATATCCCTACTGGACAGGAAATCGTTTCCACATCAAACAAGTAGCTCCTTCATGCACTAGATTATTGTGAAGCAAGCAAGCGCCTTTGATGATAATGGAGTAATATTAAATGGTGGTAATATATATATATATATATATATCTGTGTGTGAAAAATAAAGGATGAACCAAGGAGTCTTGCAGAGTCGGTTTTCCTGTTCTAAGTATTAGATCTAATTTGTAGTGCAGTTTGTTGAAGAACGGAGGTAGTAGTAGATGTTCTTTATTCTTTGTTCCATTCCTTTGTTTGCTTATTCTTCTAGGTTTCATTCATTTATCCATCCATCCATCCAAAAATGGGATTTGATTTGTACTTGTTTGCTTGCTTTTTGTTATAATCGAGAATATGGTAACAAGTTCGGTGCAGTGTGTTTCTCATCATCAAGTTTGGGCTTTATATATATTTACACACACACACACACACACACA
>JANTPZ010093337.1:0-44911 GCA_025593235.1 Vachellia pachyceras | reverse complement strand
TTAAGTTGAATAAGATCGTGAATTGCAGGCAAGCAGAGTTGCATTATGTACATCTGGCACAGCGGCTTTGGAGCTTCAGCTTGCAAGAACTCCCTGTGATGTTGCATATCGAGCACATATTTTGACTGAATGGTTTATTCGGTATAAAGCAAAGATACAATACATTTCTCTTCCCAACATTCTCTTAAATTCAGCCATTATCCCTGGATCACTTTTTCAATCTTAATCGCCTGGGAGCCTAACCCCATTTCTCAAGTAAGAAGAACACAGGGAAATCATTCATGCCACGTACTATTTAGTAACAAAACTGTTCTTTCCCTCTTTGGAATATTTGAGTGAGATTCTTGTTAAATATTGCAGGAATTTAATGCATGATAATGGCTGTCGAGAAGAGCAAATAGTTGCCGAAAAGGTTTTCAAACTTCTGTGCCCATCAGAGAGGATAACGCATAACCTTCCATAAGGAAGCTTGATCGATCTTGACTGCACTCCAAGTGCAGTTGCAGCATTGACTGTATTAAATTATGGAAGGCAGAATTCTGTCATAAATTAAGGAAAGCCATAATGAGCATTTTTTTTGAATTAGAGGGATAAGAACTAATGACATAAGGTTACAAGTGAGATTGAATCTGCAACCTTCCACCAGTAGGAGAACTTTCATGCCACTAGGTCATAAGGCATTTAGCATGATAAATAGTTTTCTGACTCATGGATAGGGTTTGAACTTGTAATTGGCTGGGATGTGTTTCTGCTTGGCCTAGTGCTTGTGAGCTATGCACAAGTGCTGTTGAATTCAGTATTAATGAAATGATGAATGGAATGAAGGAGAGTCCGGGGGTAGAAAAGCATAACGGAGTGAGTGGCTTTGATTAATCAAAGTACAACTATGAAGAAATTTTGTCCGATAATGCCGTTCTTGGTGGTTGGACTTTGAAACCTTTTCGAAAAGCCACTGAATTAATTAAAGTCGCCTTATTAGAGAAACACTTTTTTACCATTATCAGAGAAATACATGTCATGACTTGTTTTGTGCGGGCTTATTAGAGAAACACTTTTTTACCATTACCACTATGAAGAAATTAAAGTCGACTTGTTTTTTACCATTATCCGATAATGCCGTTCTTGGTGGTTGGACTTTTTATGCCGTTCTTCCTCATCTTTTCTCCGTTTCAATCAAACCTTCATCATTGTCGTGACTTGTTTTGTAAGATTTCATGCCTTTCCTTTGAAATTTATATGGCATATGAAGATATTCTGCAATAATTTATAAGGCATCCAATCAGTCTCTTTCGTTAGTCAACTGAACTAAAAAGAGATCATGCTGACTTAACCAATCAAGTTTAAACATTAGATATGCATGAGTTAAAACCATGCTACAAGACCTTTGTCAACCTTATGGTTTTACCAACTCAACCCATATTAGTTACAGTCCAATACAGCTTTCGGATACCAGATAGATTGGTGCCAGGAAAAAAAGGGCAGAAGCACTTAACTCGTTGATCATCGGTGTAAATCTTACTTGGGATGATTTATGTAATATTTATTATCCAAGATTTTCAACTAGGATTTATCTCCTAGCTTTTATTCCCCATATATTTTATAGTTGCCCTATTTGACATAATAAAGATACTCCACATGAGCTGAAAAAACTAGCAGCTATGACTGAAAAAACCATATTTGTCAGTCTCAATCCATGCCATGCTTTTCTTCACTCCAATATTACCATGATGAAAATAAAGATATCAATTAAGTTGAAAATATTTTATGCAACTTAAGAAAACATTAGTGAAGTTTATATTTAAAATGAGAATGATCCAGAGAAGTGCGGGCAGAAAGAGACAGTTATCATTTCCTTAGTTCATGCCAATATAAAATTTGGCTCTCCGACTTCAAAGCAATTAGTGAATTTTAAATTCAACAGATACGCAGTTAAACTATTATATGAACAAACCTTGTCTTCTCCTATCCGCAGGAGTGCATTATAGTATCTCAAATTCCCTAGCATTCCCTACATTCACCATCTTCAGTTCTTCAACCAAACAAAATAATGGCTTTTGCTCACTTGTCAACTCATCTTCATTCCATATACCATCGGGCAATCATTTTTTTGTGCTTTAACTTACTTTGGCTCCAACATACCAGGGCTGCATCTGCATTAGGAAATCAGACAGGCCATATGGCATTGCTTAAATTCAAAGAATCAATAGCAAGTGATCCATATGAAGTCTTGAACTCCTGGAATAGTTCAAGTCACTTCTGCAACTGGCATGGAATCACATGCAGCAATAATCACCAAAGGGTTGTGGAGTTGAGGCTGCCCGGATATCATTTGCGTGGGGCCCTCTCCCTATGCTGGCAACCTCTCCTTCCTGAGAAATCTCTACCTTCCAAATAACAGCTTCACTGGAGAAATCCCGCCAGAATTGGGTCGTTTGTTGAAGCTGCAGCAGCTATCTCTCAGAGATAATACATTAACAGGAGAGATTCCCAACAACCTGGCAAACTGCACTGAGCTGAGGCACTTAAATTTGTCAAACAATGGCCTTACAGGAAAAATACCATTTGAGCTTGGCTCTCTCAAGAAGCTTGAAAAGTTGAACTTATTCACAAACAATTGAACTGGAGAATCCCAGCTTCCATATGGAATCTTTCTTCTCTTGATGTTCTTTCAGTTGCTTATAAGTTGTAACAACTTGGAAGGAGCATACCACAGGAAATAGGCCATTTGAAAAGCTTGAGCGTTATATCAATAGTGGAGAACAAATTTTTTGGTATGCTTCCTAACTCACTTTACAATATGTCATCTCTCACATTTATATCTGCAGCAAATAACCAACTGGGTCGCACTCCGCTCCCAGACAACATGTTCACTACCCTCCTTAATTTGCAAGCTTTTGGTATAGGTGAGAATCAAATAGAAAGTTCAATCCCATCTTCAGTAAAAAATGCATCCTTTCTTCAAGTATATGACATTGGTATAAACAATTTTGTTGGAAAAGTTCCAAGTCTAGAAAGCTTAAAAGATTTGCAGTGGCTAAATCTGAACTAAAATAATCTTGGAAATGGTTCAGATCATGACTTGGATTTTATAACATCTTTGGAGAATTGTACTGAACTAGACAATTTGATCCTATCCACCAACAAATTCGGAGGTCTTTTACTCAACACCATAAGCAATTTATCAACCCAACTCATTCGACTCTACCTTGGACCTTGGTGATAATCAGATATATGGAACTATTCCTGAAACTTTAGGAAGGTACACAAACTTAATTGCCTTGGACCTCAGATACAACCAGTTTACAGGCTCAATTCCATCCTCTTTTCGAAGGCCTCATAAGTTGCAACTGTTACTCTTGGGGAGAAACCAACTCTCAGGAGAGATATCAGCCTCCTTAGGCAATCTTAGTTATTTGGTTCAACTAAGCTTTTCAGAGAATAAGCTCGAAGGAAAAATTCCATCAGAGACAGGAAAATGGAAAAATATAGTCCTTCTTGACCTTTCAGAAAACGACCTCAGTGGTGCTATACCCCAGCATGTTTTTACTCTTTCATCCTTGTCCATTTTGCTGAAATTTCTCACAACTTGTTAAATGGCTTTCTGCCTTTCGAGGTGGGAAGACTTGAAAGTCTTGGAACATTTAACAGTGCAAGCGGTTAATTAACACAAAGATGTTCATGAACTGGGGCCAAAAACACCGATTCATACACAGAAAATATGAGTTCTTTTGGCTAAACTGGAATCATTATTCTCTAGCAAGTAGCAACAGGGATTTACTCAAAAACAAAGCGATGCAGGGTTAAATGTAACACAATTTGACTCTTGAGGAAAACCGAAGGATCAATGCCACAATTAGGACGAGACATTTAACTTCGAGACTGAAGTTTAAACAGGTACACAATTTACCATTTTCAATATGATCATTTTGCAGGGAAAATTAACGCCAAAAAAAGTTCCTAGAGATGTCAGAGGGATCAACATTTTACGGGACCATTTTTTTTTTTGGTGATCTAGGGCAGTTTGGGCCTTTGGCCCCCCGCGATTCCCCTCGGTATCCGGCGCCTTTTCCTCAGTCCCTGGCCTTCTTCCATACTGGACCAGGTAACCAGGGGCAACTGACTAATCCGGAGCGGAGAATACATGAGGCGCACCCATTTAAGGTGCTTTGCACCAAGGGTGAGTATCTCCTCCCCTCGAGCGTGGCTCCCAGGGATCGAACACTCGACCCCTGGGGAGGTGACAGCCGCCTTGACCGCTACACCACGATGCTCGGTGGTACGGGACCATTTTATATTAGGCGTACTTCTCCCTTGATTTTGATATCAAATGGTCCTGTAAAATATCAAATGAAATACTAATGTATTATCCTTAATATAAGAGTCAGTTGAATATTTTAAAAAGAGTAGTAAGTTAAATAATTTACTAAATTATAGTATATATTTACGTTAGATTATGAGTCAACCAAATTAATTTAAAGAAAAATGATAAATATATAAATTAATTAGCTTCATTAATCTCACAAAAGAAAGTCAATAGCTCTAATATTAATTACCAGACATAGTATAGAATACGATAATTACGTTTAGAATTAAATTTAGCTCAAGTTCCTTATATCTATCATTTCAAATTCCTAAATCACACATAACTATGCACCCTATTTTTTCATGTTAATTTATAATTGAACAATAATATTTTAAAAATAGAACACATGATTAGGTGTGATTAGATAACTTGACATAATGAGCTAAAAAGCTTACCCTAAGTGTCGTCCTTTGAGTGTGAGTCATGGGCTTCACCAAGAATCATGGAATATAGCCAGTCACTATTGCGGAGATCCTAGCAATTGAAAACAGGGCTGGAAGTATGTCAACAACCGAATCTGGGTGATTTACGGATATTGTCAGACTCCTGGGGAGCAATCAATATTCTAATGCATAACGGTGGGATTAATTACCCGTTCAAAGCTGAAATTGTTGAGACCCTCCAAAATAATACATGATGGAGGTAATATTGAATTGTCCCATTCATACAGGGAGTCGATCATATGCACTGACATATTGCTAAGGAAGGACAAAATGAAGGGGCTGGTATTGTTCTCATTCCTGATACGGCTCAGAATTGTTGGAAACAGTTTTGGATAGCGTATCGCTCGTGAGATTCCTGGGTACCCTGGATAGCAGGGACTCGCGCTGAAGCTCTCCAACAAGCCTAAACCCCCCCCCCCGGGTCCCAAAAACAAAACAAAAAAACCTGTGTTGATCACTTTTTTTAAACATATCTGAACTTTCCTATTTACATCAAAGATCATTAATTTCTTATAAGCTGACTTTCTCATATGTAAATAATGGCTGTCATTGGGATTGATAATGACGATGACAATAATGACTATAAGAGATACATTAAGCCTAACCTTCAAAGCAAATTATATTTCCACTAGTACAAAAATATTTCCTGAAGGAATGTTCCCTTTGAGTGAAATAGAAAATTTTGAAGCCTCAGAATATAGGGATCATGAAGAAACTAGTTATACTGCCCAAGTACATTTTAACTAAACCACTGGCAAGTATAGTGAGTTAAGTATCCAGATATCTGGGCAATTAACTAGAGCAATTCCATCAGGTACAAAGAACATGAAATTCCATCAATATAAACACTTTTTTCCGACCTGATGCTGCAACTATATGCACTGAAGGAATTATTTCTACATATATCCCATCTAATGACATCAACTAAGTAGTTTTCTCTGCTGCTTTGTTAATGGATAGACCTTGATCAACTGAAACACTTCTGAGGACGGATTTTAAATAAGGAAGATCATGTCCATTACAAAGTTTTTCTAGATGGATGCAGCTTTTCAATATCGATGTTGTTGCCAGGAAACAAAAGTCAAACTCTCGAACAAATTTCATTCAAACACTTTGTCTTGGATCCATCACCTGGCATTCAGATCAAATTCACCAGCTTCATGCCAGCTGTCCTGTGTGCCCGTGTCCCCATTCTCTGCTTCTTCATCATTCAAGAAATCTTCAGATGGTTCTTTCTCATCTTTCTGTGCATTGTTTCCCCATCCATTCATCATCTCACCGGGGTTGCTTCCTCGACCCTGCTCTCCCATGTCATTGCCTTGGGACCCAAGTGCACTATCTCTTATCGGTGCTCGAGCCATCATTTCAGCATGAGGGTGTGAATCCACCCAAGCCTGCTCTGCTTGCATTGCTGCCATCCGTAGCTTAGCCTCATGGGCTTCACGACCAGCCTTCTCCCTGGATTCTAGTTCTGCTCTTAATTCCATTGAGGCCCGTTTTTCCTCTTGTAGAAGACACTGCTCAAGAAACAATCTTTCCTCAGATCGAAATTCTCCCTGTGCTCGTTTGCGGGTTATTATATTAAAGGCGAGGGCCTGCTTTTCAAAAGTCGCTACAAACTCAGAAACTTTAGCAGCAATATTGTTATCCCATTGCTGTGATCGTGAAAGCACCTGACCTGTGGTGTCAGAATCAAGAATCCTATCATCCTCTTCTGCTTCATAGTCTGCCACAACATGATATGGCAACAATCTGCATATCAAGACAAATGCAAGCAGGTTGCGATATCACTTGAGCCATAATAGGACAGACAAAAAGTGGTTGGCAAGTTAAATGAAGCACTATGTTTCAATCTTACATGTCAAAGTCAAACGCAGGAAAAATTAAAACGTAGTCTGCAAAACATGAAATCATCATGCAATTTCCCCTTTTCATGCTCATATTTGGTCAACACAAATAAAATAATATCCAGTAAGAAAGTAGAAATTGTATTAATCAGCTTGGTTAAAGCATGACAAGGTTCAATAGAAATTTGAGGTTGGTTTTAATTAAAAAAGATTTCAGTCTACGCCTACGGCTTAGTATAGCATGGAATGAAACTAAGTTCAATGCAGATTTTTATAGAACAATTATAATGATAAGTCAACTTCGGTCATTCTTAAGCAATAACAGTAAATTTTCCTGGCCTGGTCTAATCAAAACTATGTCTCTACATGCCATCATCAACATAAGCAAGAACAGAAGTAATATTCTAATAATGGTTTTATTAAGGGAGAGTCTTTGACTGATAAGAATAGCAGCTGAGTGACATACTAGCATGGCTATTATATTTGAATTAATGCTATCTCTCATTTTTTTTCAATTCCTTTTTCTTCTTAATTCCATTTTAGGGGATTGTCTTATCCTACTTTGTGAGTATCTATCTTCCAAATAAAGTTTCTTTTTCTATTAAAAATATAAATGACAGAAATTTCTCATCTGAAGATTGTGTCCATATCTTTTTATACGTACTCCCACTTAACCGGTTTTGCTAAATACAACCCATCTAGGTTCCTCCAACAGCTCAGTAGAAGACGGTAACTATTCTACTGGGCAACATCACCATACCCCTCTAAAAGCAAGTACAAAAGTAAAAGGGATTGATTCAGTAACACAGCAACGTTCAATCATGCATGATTGCATTCACAAAAAGAACAATCAACAAGACCAATGCTATTTTCTTGAGGACAAGTACTACCTGCGAAGGTCTACTGTCATGTCAGATATTCCATAGTAACAAACTTTTTAACTACAATAAAAACAAGTCTTATCCCATTATATAATATCAGCTAACCAAGACTATCTAACTACTTCATGTTTTCCTTTTTATACACTTCATAATAATTTTTCTTCTTAATAAACAATGAAATCTTATTAGAGAGAAAATAATACAAGTACCAGAAGGAGGAGAATATAATATTGCCTAAAACAGACCACTAAAAAAGGCAGCCTAATAAGTTCAAAAGAGCAGCAGAACTGCTCAATCTCATAACATTAAAAGTAAAACTCCCACAACGCATCAATAAACAGAGCATCAAGTAAATGCCCTAAGCGCAATTCCACTCCTCAGCAATTTTATAGACAACAAGATTATGCCCTGTGGGCAGTCCAATCTAATTAAATATACCATAGAACTGCAAAAACAGCACACTGCAACAACTTCTCTGCCTCAATAGTTTTGAATAGCTACCACAAAATGTTGATTAAAAGATAACTGTTTCTAAACTACATTAACATCAATCTAACTGACCATGACATTTGTACTAATAACAGCCTCCCACCATGCACCACTGCCCACACATGAACACAAAGGATAACAGTGTCAATGAATTTTAGATTTTACAAGTCACTCAAAGAGAACTTCCACCAATTCATAGAACTTGTCATACACTGAAAGTAGAATTCTTCTACCTTAGCCAGAATATAGTCCAAAAAAGGAGTAGCTCATCACTATATTTAATATATGCAATAAAGATTGTTTCAGAAACATATCAAATTTGCTCATTTGGGGACATCAAAAAAAAAATTGCCAAGGCTCTGATAATGAGAAAAACAATTCACTTGCTCAAATCTTTGTGAATGAGATAATCTAGCTTAGTGCATATTTGTCAACGCGTTGAAAAATCACGTTCACACAAATTAAGACAAAACTCCTTTCACATACTTACTTCGTAAATCGCAGATCACGTTGGAAAATTAGCTTCTAATGTTAATCCAAACGGACCCTTAATTTGATTAATTCTTATTCAAACTCCACTCACATAATCAGCCATAACAGCCAAAGATGGTATCATCAATAACACTTAAAAATGGCAAGGATACTTTCTCATTCAAATGCTACTATAAAAGCACAACTTCATAAAAAGTAACGGATAGGACTACAAACAGAAATTAAGCCACAGGAACTTGTGTAAACCTGAAAAATATTACATTAGTGCTTTCAACCAGCCTTGCAACAACAAATAGATCACAGAGTAATCTCATTCCCAGGAATATGCTCACAGCAAAGGTAAATATAAAAAATGCGCACTAAACTATGATTGTTCTTCTCCAATTATAAAATTTTTAAACAGAAAGAAGTATAATTAGCAAAGCTGTTCAGCAACTACAATTTGACAAATAAAAGTCAGTAAGAATGCAATTCACATGCACTAAGAAGAAACAAACAAAAAAGAAAACCCTCTTTAAAGCCCTTGGAATGGAATAATACATAGAAAAGCAGCGCATACAATCTAACCATACCCAAGTGTTATTTGTTGTTGCCATCACATCTTACTGCTGTGTCTGATACATATAAAACTCCTTTCAAACAGTTTCCACACTCAGCTTCAAATTTAAGGAGTTTGATAAATCTAAGACGACAGTAACCTTTCCAACTCATGTCTTGCAAGAGACAAACACCATCTAAAGTCTTTCCAGCTATCTCTTGAGGACCTCAGAAGTCAGAACTATTTGAATTCAATCAGATGAATGCAAAAGCTAGTGAGAAGAAAGAACAATCAATCAAGTTCACTAGAGCCAGTCACCTAAGCAGATAGCATAAGCCTGCCAATCTAGGGAAGCTCTTTCATGAAACAGAATCTAGTGACCTGTATAGAGGCTTTTGCTTTATCAGAAAAGGAAAGGCATAAAATATAACAGGTGATTTGAGCAGAAGACTACTAGACGCTTTTGAATCACACATCTGCAAGGCATATTCTGAATATTCATGAATAAAGAACCGAATTAAGCATTGCCATCAAGATGTCAATATAGTTCGATGGGGCTTCCTAATAAAATGTTTTGTTTTATCGGCCAATCAACATCCAGCATGTAATCATGGTTGGAGATAATGCTACAGTCAATTATCAAAATAAGAAGGGTTTCGATAAGTTCCCATGCGGTAGAAACAAGCTAGTAAGCCTTATTCTTTAACTTATATTGGGAAAAATCTCGCAAATGATTTCAGAAATTGATATTGACAACAGAAAACAATTTCATATTACACTTACTCTTTCGGAAGTATTCACGTAAATCTAAAAAAGAGTTCCATCAGTGCAGCCAAAAGTGCTCGCCTTAGTGTCAATGCTTAGAAAGCCAAAACCACTGTTGTTAGCTAGAACATGACTTTCCCAATATGATGGGAAACAGATCGACTGATTCAACATGTCTTTGCTATTCAATTACTTGCAACTTGTAAGGGTTAACAGATCAATGACAGGCCAAGTGTTACAACTAACCAGATAATACTATTCCCGAATATTGTCTAAGAAGGCACTCATGGAACTTGATATTTACACAGTATTAAAAACAATCCTGACTCTGTCTCTCCCAAGGAAACACAGCATAACGAATAGAAAAATATTCCCAAAATATAAAAGCTAAATAATAACCATCCAACATGCACATTGCATAAATTAGTATCAATAAACACAGGAGACGTAAAAATTCAAAAAATCACAAAACGGAAAGAAAAGAGAAAACAAGCAAAATAGTGCAACATATGGAACAATAAAATATAAGCGAAAATGAATTTAAATCCGCCAAATTATTTACTCTGCAGCTAAAAGCGAACCCGGGGGGGGATAATTCCAATGAAGCTCGGGCATATGATTCACCTCTCGCATGCATCTTCGAGGGAAGAGAAGGGTCGCTTGAAGTCCGGGTGGCAAACCCGCCAAGCGTCTTGGTACGCCATCTGGAGCTCCATCTGGCTAGTGGGTCGAACAAGCTTCTGCTGATGCTGCTGCGATTGCTGCTGCAGATGGCTTAAATTAGGGTTTTGGTGGACATTAGCGATGGGGTTGGAATTGGGGTTAGGATTAGAATTAGGGTTAGGATTAGGGCTTTGCTGGAGATTCATGGGGCGTATAGGACGCAAGTGAGCGTCAATGTTAGAGGGAAAACGAGAAATAGCCGCAGCTTGTTGCGCCTGATGTTGCTGTTGCTGTTGTTGATGCTTCATTTGCTGGAAAAGCATCAATTGTTGCTGTTGTTTCTGCTGATGCTGAAGAAGCAATTGCTGCTGCTGCTGCAATGCCTTTGCCTCATCCATTTTTACCTTAAAGTTTTTATCTTTTCTCAATCCCTGACAATCTCGATCCACAAGCAGAAACCAAGTATGAAGGTATTGTTAATGCCTTCTTCCCTATCAAAATGGAAAGGCGAAATGAAGACGATGAAAGGAAATGCAAGGGAGGTCCTTTTTTGGCCCAGTTTGGCTCTTGACTAATATTAAACTTGGATTAGATTTTAATGTCCTTAATAGAAACTATAATAAATTAGTGTAATTTTTTTATAAGGTTTTCAATTTTTCCATTCTTTTCTTTTTCATTTCCTTTCCATGGTATATATAATTTTTTACATAACTTAATATGTAATTTAGGATTTCTAAAGAACAATTCGTAGAAATTTCGCTATTTTAAAAGCCAATAAAAAGTTAATAAATCTTAAATGGATTTTCTTATTTCAATCATGAATGGTTTAATTAGACATATCATCCTTCTTAAATTCTTTTAATTTTATCACTACTAGTGTAATTAATTTAGTTTCTTTTAATTGATTATGTAATGTATTTCTTTTTAGTTTGAACTCATATAACTTGTAGATGTATATATATTTTAATGATATCATTTTGTTTTTGCTAAAAAAAATAGTATATACAATTTTCTTAAAAATATGATTTATATTTTGAATTTGAAAAGAGTCATTTATATCACATTTTAAAACGTTCATCACAAATATTCAAGAGGCAAGTGCTACTCTTATCCTTTTTATATGATACAAAATTTGTTTGAAACAATAAACAAATAAGAAATATACTTTTTCCAATAATAAGTTTGTTTATGAAAATGATAAGTATGAGAGTTAATGATGGAAAAATATGAGAAAGATGTATAATTAATTGGGGTAAAAATAAAAAAAATGTATTAAATCTTAGATAAAACCATATGGTTGTTTATATGAAAGACCAACATTATAAGATAAAATGTTGTTTATAAATAAAATAGAGTACTTTAAACTTTAAGGAGAATAGAGAGATTTTAAAGAGAACATAATATTTGAAAAACGGTGAAATTTTAGCAACATCTTTAAATTGGTTAAGGCTCCGTTTGGGATGGTTTTGAGTTTTAAGTTTCAAAATTTTTAAAAATTAAAACTAGTTTTTGTTTTTAGTTTTAGGTTTTTTTTTGTTTTCAATTTGAAATGGTGTTGTAAATTAGAAATAGGTAAGGTAAGTCAAGCCAACTATACTACCATCAAATGATGAAAAATGATAAAAATAAAAAATAAAAATTTTAAAATAACAATATAAAAAATGATTGGCGGCGGTTGGGAGGGCTCAAAGAAGGGATCGCCCCACTCGGAGAAGAAGGTGGTGGCTGCTACAATAAAGGTGAGAGAAGTATTAGGGTTAGAGTCAGACGGAGGCTGGATTCATTATCGGTTTAGGTGGTGTGGGTGGGCTTGAATTTGTTGCACCACTCCAAACGGGCCCTAAAATGTCTGATTTTGTTTTATGTGATAAGACTATTTATTCTCTCTTCAATTTTATAATGGATGTTTAAACCAATTTAATGAAATTGTTAGAACCAATTTAATGAAATTGTTAGAATTGTATTATTTTTGAAGTATTACATCTACTTTTATACTCTTAAAAATTTAATTGTGTCAATCATCCTAAATTAAATGTCGTTACAAAAATTACACATTTAACCGTGAACATAATCATACATCTTTATATGCACATGTTCATTTATTTATAAAAACTTTTGGCCCCAATGAGTTCAATTCTATATCAAAAAAGTCCATTCTTCTTCTACATGTGGAAAAAAAATGGGCCAAGTTGAAATAAGAAATTAAACTGGGCCGATCAATATGGCTGCCAACCCTTCATTGTCAGGCCATTCCGGTCATAAGCAAACATCGCATCCACGTCACCACAAGAGTCCATGTCATCAGCTAAGTCATGCACCATCTAGCAAGACACGTCAGCTGAGCAGAAGATCTGTGTGGATGCGAAAGTTAATGAATGTTGATGGAGAACAAATTCACTATGGGAACTTGTCAATCTAGTTAGCCAAATGGTGTTAATAAATGATTTCCACAAAACCAGCTTGGAAATGCTCTGTATAAATTCCTCAGCAGTTTTTAAATATACCAATATTAATAAATAGGTTTGCCAGACCTGTTAGACCTATTTTTACAAGGTCCATACAAGGCCTGCTAGGAACAAAGTTGAAAAACCATATTTACGTAAATTGAGATAAAATTCTTCTTACACATATTTACTTTGTAGACTATAAATCATATTAAAAAAAGTAGTTTTTCACTGCTAATTTAAACATGTACAGTATATTTTGGTAAAAGAGTTGGAATTTGATGAACTTGATGCATACGTTAAATTGATTTGTGTGTCCATCACTATCTTAGTGCGCCGTGTTATACGCTAGTGTATAATTATTAGGGGGAAACCCAACAAATGCACGCAAGTCAGTGTGAATGGAAACCTTGATGGCTTGATGTCATTACAAACATCACAAAGCCACATTATTTAATTTAGAGGCATTGTATTGTTTATAGTCCAACTCCACCACTAATGACTTTTTCTCAAAGACTAACTGGAATTTGTGTTGTTGCATATCAACTTATCACACAAGTTATTTCTTTTCCCTCCTCTTAATTAACTCTCAAGAATAGAGGCCTGTGGTACCTCCATGATTTATTTGACATCACGGTCTCAAATCTAAGTTTTGTGGCAAAACTTAGGTTTAGACTCAAAACTTAAGTTTTGTTCAAGTACTCATATTTTTTTTCAAAACCTTGTTTTAAAAAAGTTATTTTCTTATCAAATTACACCCTCTCTTGTAATAAATTATCTTTCCTCTTTTTTCTTTCGTTTTCTTTTCTTTTTCCTACTTACTTTTTTGCCTTGAACTCCGTAAAAGTCAATGGGCCCGTTTGAGAATGTAGTGGAGAAGTGTTTTTTACCATTTACAAGATAAGTGTGTAAAAGAGATTATTTCGTTTTGCGGAAAAACACTGTTGAACGCACGTTTGACTTTTTCAAACGCGTTACCAAACAGCCTTAATAACTTCCCAAAATCACATTTCAAAACATAAGTTTTACCTCGAAATCCATAAAAGCTATTCTCTCAAAATCTATTCTCAAAAACTTAGATTTTCTCTTGAACTCCGTAAAAGTTATTTACAAACGGACCTCCAAATTAATTCTTAATTTGAATGGAATTTCTAACATGATATTAAAATCTTTATATCTTCAACTTTAGTGGGCCAGTACATGATTTTTCATACAAATTTTCTTTTACCCTCTTTTATACACGTCCATCACACATTCCCTATTTTGAAAATTAAAAAAAAAACACATGCCCTAATTAGGAAACCCTTTCCTTTGAGTGCCCTCATCAATGTCACATATGACTCTAGACTTGGTGAACATTTACATATAGTTCACTAATCACGTCCTCATATTAGCAAATAAATGTTGTGATGTGATTGCAAACATCAGAAGGCACTTAATTTAATTTAGGTACATTGTATTGTTTATAGTCCAAGTTCACCACTTTCCAAGTCCACCACTAATGACTTTTCTCAAAGACTAACCGGAAATTTGTGTCGACTCATCACATCCCTTGTTTCTTTTCCCTCCTCTTAATTAACTCTCCTTTTATGAGCCTAACTATCGGTTCAAATTTAATATTTTTTTTTAAAATTTCTGTTAAAAAATTGATTCAATAGTTTAATTAGGAGAGGGGAAAGAAAAGGAGAGGCCAGTAATATCTCCATCTAAGTCAGTCAACTCAATTTGGTGGTGCTTCTAACATGATAAATGATAAATATGCTTGTTTGGTAAAGTTTAACTTCTTCCCAAAAGTACGTTCAACAGTATTTTTTGGTAAAACGAGATAATCTCCTCTACATATTTACCTCGGCTTATGTAAAAGCACTTCTCTACCGCGTTCCCAAACGGACACGTCATTGAAATCTCCTCCAGATATTTGAGGTCTTTGTATTTTCAATACAATATGTCCGATTCAGTCTAATTCAATTCAGTCAACACACGTTATTACTTCTTCGTTATGTTTGAGTCAGTCAATTCAACTGCATTGTATTGTTTCTAGTCCACCACTGTCCCTTTTTTCCTCACAGATTGACTGTAATTTTTGTTATTATAGATCAACTTATGGCACAACACGTTATAGAAATACTTCCATATTTCTTGAATATCATTTTATTTATATTCTCTCTAATAAAAATATTCTAATGATCTTTTTTTGAATCTCATATACAATAAATTTTTTTTGGTTATTTCTCTTCATTCATGACCCATTATAATATATGATCATGGGACCACAAGAAAATGCAATTGAAATATTTTCATTACGGATGATGTGATACTGTGGTTATTAAGTATTTCTCCACTGAGATATTGTATTATTTCTAGTCTGTTTGACTCAATCAACTCAACATAATTAATTTGAATGGAGTCCGTCAACAACGTTTGAAAAATCTTTATATTTCAACTTCAGTATGTGATGGGGTCGGAACAGAATCATAATTCTCATGCCCATCTTAAATTTATATCTTTCTTACTAAATTCAACTAGAGTCATGCACAAGGAACGGTTCTTGATTATAAGTTATATGATCATATATAATTATATGTGTGTACCCACTGCATTTTGGTATGATAAAGGAATAGTTGTTTGATAATGGTCATTTAATTAAGATATGTTGAACGACTTATTATTAGTTTGTGAAGCTATAGTTGGGAAAAATATTGAGTACATAATATAATAATATTTGTCATTATAATTGGAAAGCTTGTAAAATTGCAACAAGAGTATATATATTTGAAGAAAAGTAATAAAGACATTCATATTTTAATAAATATGATTTAGGACTATACTTATATCAAGTTCTTTATATTCATTATATCATATTCTTCAATCACACATGATTATGTATTCTATTTTTATGTGGATTTATAGTTAAATGATAATATTTAAAAATATGATATATGGTTTCATGTGATTGAAAAACTTAAAATAATTTTTTTATTATGCTTTAAACCAAAACAAAGGCACATTTTTTTTAAGTTTTGTTAGGTAGTCTTCACAGGTCTCAACTTATGGCTCCATTAATAATTTAATATGTCAGGGATCACAACTTTTATTTAACATGCAATTAAAATAATTTTCCTTTCTATCGTTTGTTCATTTGTTCGTGCAGATTATTTCTACATGGCTAGACTTATCAATGATATCCTTAAACGGATGATCCTACTCACAACCCCGAATAAGCAGGTTAATAGCCTTCATACAAACAGAAATAAAGAACAACATATTTGTACCATCGAGCCACTTGACCTTTGAGATTGGTGTACGGCGCATAGCATACATCACTCTGCATGTCTTGGTTTACATGCGTCCCTTTCAGCACTTGTAAATCAACAAACGAAGTCAATGAAAATGGCAAAACTTGGTCTAATTAAGATTAAACTAAAGCACCTATATAAAGCAGCACCATTTCAGTATATGAATCTACAAAACCCTTCATACTCTTGAGGTTGACCATGGCTTTTGCCTTCATTTCATTTCCATTTCTTTCCAAATGCTACCTTCTTCAACCATTATTCCTTATCATCTTTGTCTATATAAACTTGATCTGCTTCCACCATGTCAAAGCTACCCCTAATGAGACTGATTATTCGGCATTTCTCAAGTTGAAAGGATCAATAACTGATTATCCTAATCAAACATTGAGCTCTTGGAATAATTCCATCCACTTCTGCAGCTGGACTGGAATCATATGCAGCCGCAAGCATCAACGAGTCATCGAGTTGAATCTGGGAGGTTATCAGCTTGGTGGGATCATATCGCCTCACGTTAGCAATCTCTCCTTCTTGAGAAATCTCTACCTCGCAGACAACAGTTTCCATGGACAAATCCCATCAGACTTGGGACGTTTATTTAGGTTAAGGACACTTGTTCTCTCAAATAACACATTGCAGGTGAGATTCCTTGGAACTTGACGAAATGAAATGAATTGAGGAACTTGCTTTTGAATGGGAATGGTCTTACTAATAAAATACCAGATCAGTTGGGGCCTCTCCAGAAACTTCAAAAGTTGGTGCTTGCTTTCAACAATTTAAGTGGAGAAATTCCATTGTCTTTATGGAATATAACTTCCCTGACTCATCTTTCAATCAAAGAAAATAACTTTGAAGGAAGCATACCGGAAGACATAGGCCACCTGAAGAACTTGATATTTTTATCAGCAGGAGTGAACCTTTTGTCAAGTGCTATACCTTATTCACTTTACAATCTATCATCTCTCCATTGTATATCACTACCATTCAACCATTTCAATGCCACTCGACTTCCAAAAAAAATGTTCTCCAGCCTCACAAATCTGGGATATTTTCTCATATCAAAAGATCAATTCTTTGGTTCAATCCCAAATTCCGTCACAAATGCATCCTCACTCGAGTTTCTTGATATTTATGAAAACCATTTTTTTGGACAAGTTCCCAATCTAGGAGGCCTAAAAGATCTTTGGTACCTAGATCTAGGAAAGAATGATATTGGAAGCAGCTCAAATAGTGACCTTGATTTCATCACATCTTTGAAAAAATGTAGCAAACTTGAAATATTATATTTTACTGACAACAAATTTGGAGGCATTTTACCCAACTCCATCGGAAATTTGTCTGCCCAACTCACTGGACTGTACATGGGTGGTAATCAAATATATGGTACTATTCCTGAGACTTTAGGAAAGTACACAATCTTAGATACCTTGGGTCTTGAAGCAAACAGATTCTCAGGCACCATTCCAACTTCTTTTTGGGAATTTACGTGAGATGAAAATATTAGCTCTGGAGGGAAACCAGCTCTCAGGAGAGGTACCATCTTCCTTGGGAAACCTTAGTGAATTGATTAGGTTAACAATTTCACGGAATATGCTTGAAGGGAAAATTCCTACCAGAATTGGCTGGAGACATGAAAAGCTTGCTATTCGTAGACCTTTCAGAAAACAATCTCAATGGAGCTATACCCTTTCAGATTTTTAGTCTCCCCTCCTTTTCCATTTTATTGAACTTATCTCACAATTCATTGAATGGATCTTTGCCTCTTGAGTAGGAACAATTGAGAACCTCGGCACTTTCAATATCTCTGAAAATAATCTTTCCGGAGTGATTCCTTCGACTATAGGAGAGTGCACAATTATGGAATACCTTAACTTTCAAGGGAATTCCTTCAATGGGCCCATGCCACCTTCGCTAGCTTTGATGAAAGGTCTTATACATTTGGATATATCTCGAAATCACCTATCTGGACCAATACTAATCGGCCTACAGAACATTTCTCTTCAATACTTGAATATTTCCTTCAATATGTTTGACGGTGAGGTGCCAACAGAAGGGGTTTTCGACAATGCAAGTGCAATATCAGTGATTGGAAATATCAATCTCTGTGGGGGTATATCTGAGCTCCACTTACCACCATGCCCTAAGAAAACACAGTTTGAAGCTCATGGTTACTGTGATCTGTGTGGCATTTTCATTTTTATTGATATCTTCTCTTGCTTTCTATTGGAGGCAGGAAAGGAACAATAAATCATCTTCAACTTCACCAAGAAACGAACAATTTCCCCAAGTGTCGTATCAAAATCTACACATTGCAACCGACGGTTTCTCTATTAACAATTTGATTGGATGTGGGAATTCCAGCTCAGTATATAAAGGAAGGCTTGCTCCAGAGGATAAAGATGCTATAAAAGTACTTGATCTTCAAAAGAAGGGAGCTGAAAAGTGTTTCAATTTGGAATGCAATGCACTGAAAAATATCAGGCATCGAAATTTGGTAAAAATCTTGACATGTTGCTCAAGCATTGATTGCAATGGACAAGAATTTAAGGCATTGGTATTTGAGTACATGTCAAATAGAAGCCTTGAAAAATGGTTGCATCCTAATCAAGAAAGTGAGTATTGGTCAACACTTGATATTTGTCAAAGATTAACTATTTTATATGACATTGCCTCTGCCTTACATTATCTTCATTATGAAAATCAGCAATTGGTTGTCCATTGTAATTTAAAGCCAAGCAATGTCCTTCTGGATGATAATATGGTGGCTCATGTAAGTGATTTTGGATTAGCAAGATTACTTGCCACCCTTAATGACAATTTTCAAAAGCAAACGAGCACATCTGGAATAAAAGGAACGATTGGCTATGCTCCTCCAGGTACAATTTAATTTTTCCCACATGAAGCTCTTGTAAATTCCATTTTCTTTTATGAAATGTTTGTATTTTTAATTTATTTTATTCAAGGAAATTAAATTCTAAGCATTAACATGTAAATTTCAGAATATGGAATGGGTTCTAAGGTATCAACACAAGGTGATGTGTATTCATTTGGTATTACTGTTTTGCACATGTTAACCGGAAAAAGACCAACAGATCTCATGTTTGAAGATGGCCACAATCTTCATAGCTACATCAAAGCTTCACTTCCAAACAGTCTTTTGGAGATTGTGGACACAGCTCTTGCACCCCAACAAGTGCAACAGGTAACAACGGTAGCCATAGGAGAAATTAGGATGGAGGAGTTGGCTTTTATGCATCCCAACCATGAGAAGACTCTAATGTCACTGTTTAAAATTGGACTTGCTTGTTCTGTACAATCTCCGAAAGAGAGGATGAACATGAAGGATGTACTAAGTGAGCTAAATAAAATTAAATATGCTTTTGGTCCCGGGAAACAAGTCACCGAAATTGACTGCAACAAAGAATGAGCATGTAATGAAATGTCACTTCAGATATGCTATTCCTTACTTCTCATGAATTGTATTTTCAATCTGAATTCCTCGTTAAGACTCTTCTTTTGTGAATAAAGAAAAGCCAACTAATGTGTTAGAATGAATTGTTACTTTGATTGGTGAATCATGCAGCAGCTACTTCAATGTCTAAATTGCTATCACCAACATTACTCCATGCTGCTATATGTCAATTTTAATTTTCTAATTCTCTTTCTTGAGACTCTACGCGACACTCAACAAACTAAAAATATGTATTAGGAAAATAAACAAATGTGTACATTTTTCCCATGACAACAAATACACCTAACTTATACAAATATGTCTCAAGGTCATATGTGACGCAAGCAGATAGAAGAGACGGAACAGTGAGGGAGCGCAAACACATTATTTTGAATAGCCACTTTCAGAACTCAAGATTTTCCTTTTTCCATGTACAAACCATTAAACTCGATGAGCTGTTTTCAGATTTGACCAAAAACGTGTGCGCGCGCGCGCACATATTCACAGATACACATATATTTACAGATTTAAAGTTTGAGAATGTTCTTGAAGAATCGATTGCAGAGACCAGATATAAACACACACAGATTTACAGAAAAGAGGACAATGAAGAAGGCCTGCAGGAGCAGTGGAAGCCATGAAATTTATAGAGAAGATTTTTGCTTTCATATGGCCATATGGGAAAGAAACAAGAACAGTATATATATGCATGCATACCAGAACGAAAACAAAGAACTTGTACAAACGCACATATGAGATCAAAATTATGAAGCAAATTCTCTAAAGTTTTGCTAGAGATCAGTACAAGTTAGAAGCAAGTTCATAATAACAACATAAAAAATAACCTTTGATTTCCAATACAAGCCTCTTGAAAATAAAATTTGAAGTGACAAAAGGCTTATATTATCCTAGATCAAAAAACTTATAGTACAAATATCTATTTCAATGTAATGCATAGGAAAACACTTATATAAAAGGATCAAAGCAAATAAGTAATATAGTGTATATTACAAACCTGACACTTGGGTAGAAACTCATGCTAATAATGTGTTATGATTTAAAGGAGAAAGATAAGAGAAAATTAGAGAGTAATAGAAAAGAAAGCTCTTTTTTTTTTGGCCAAAAAAAGAAAGCTCTTATTGATTGTATCTAGAGTGTATAGTATGTATATGATGCTTTAATTTATAAGCATAGATTTACAATATCAGGGTAAATCAATATCAATGATTACATGAGATAATAAGGGAATATAAAAAATAATTAGGGATAATTGAATATACCAACATCCACATAATAATATTCATAATAAGGTTAGAATATTATTGGGTTTAATTTAGGTTAGCCCCTCAAAGATATATTTTGCACATTCATAAATTAAATAATGTACACGCGGCGATTTGATGTGATGGTCAACAATTTTGCTGAAAGTTGGAATTGATGAACTTGTTGCATAAGTTAGACTGGTTCTACCACTTTGCTTAAATCCCAATGCATCCCATTCAAAACATCTAAGGGCAATCAGTGTGACTAATAGGTCGAAAAACCAACAAATGTAAGTCAATGAAAAAGGACGCCGTGAAGTTATGCATTACAAACAAGGCAATTAATTTGGATCCATATTGTATTGTTCATAGTCCACCACTGTGTTTCTCAAAATGAAGGATTCGGGCATATCTATAGAATTTGACTCCGATTACAGATACCCACATGAAATTTGGATTACAAGTCTGGATCCAAAACGTTTCTCACAGCAAATACACCGTCTAAGAGAGAAGAGAGATGGAACATGGAGAGAAAATAGGAGTTCTCTATTTCCGTAAGTTGTGTCATCTGAACAGGAGTTATCCTCTATTTATAATAATAATTTAAATTTGAAACATAACTGCCCACCATTTGCACAACCGTTCCCACATCTGTTCAAATCTAATCTCCTTTTTTGGGGAAGTCACAATTTCCTTCCCACATGTTTCCTTATTTGCGCTTTTACCCCTAAAATGGGTTTTTGGCTTAATTCAACAAGGGTGACCCATATTTCAACACAAAAATGACTGGAATTTGTGTAATTGTGGATCAGCCAATCACGCATGTCATTGTGCTGTTTAGGGTGTGTTTGGATTGGAGATAAGTGAGTATGAAGAATATATTTTTCTCCAAAAGTTCATCAACAAAGCTTGTCGCCAAACCATGGTCTCGCCTCTCCAACCATGCTTTTGGCCATTGATCCATTTTTAGAATTTCCTTTGTTATACATCCAAACGCACTTTAACAGCCTGTTTGGTTGATTGAAAATCACGCGATGGAATAGGAAAATCAAAATTTTCTAGTGACGGCGGCATTTTGGTTCAAAGTTTCAAATGGAAAATGGGTTCCCACGGGAACCCATTTTCATGCATACGCGGGAACCTGCCTTCCCACCTAAAATGGTGGGAAGCCAAATTCAAGCGCTGGAAATTCCATGCTAAAGACGGAGTTGCCCATCCAAATACATTGGAAATATAACTAAAGTCGTTGTGTCGAAACTTTTGGGAACCCATTTTCATGCATACGCGGGAACCTGCCTTCCCACCTAAAATGGTGGGAAGCCAAATTCAAGCATCGGAAATTCCATGCGTAAAGACGGAGTTGCCCATCCAAATACATTGGAAATATAACCAAATTCGTTGTGTCGAAACTTTTTATGCAAAGCAACAAGGGAGCTAGGAGCTTGTTGTAGGCAAGATAACGAACGGAGGAAGTCACTGTAATTTTGAAAGGTTTACATCGACCTTCTCCTTTGAATACATTCTGCAAATTTCACATCCATCTTCTCCTTTCCGTCTCTCACTCTTTAGTAGTTTATATAAAAATGGTTCTGGTAGTGCAAATGTTGTGTGTTTGTGAATGACAAAGAGGTAATTGCTATGTTTAACCAAGTCACATATTTGAGTTTGTGAATGAACTTCTCCTTTCTGTCTCTCTCTCTCTAACCATGTGAATACGTGAACGTCATGTAATTGCCTATGACCAGAGGCAAGTGATGGGTAGGTGATGACTGATTATAATGTTCTTGTGACAATATTTTGGGAATTCCAATAGTTTATTATAACTGTACGTTACATGTATATATGTTGGCAAACTTTGTAGGCCATGGAGGATGGATATGTTTTTTAGCTATTTGGTGGATGTTTAGCACTAGTTATGGCAATAGAAAACTGATTTTGACAATGTTGGTTACAATGGTTATAAGTAGCCGTAGATGCTGGCAAATCCCTTACAGCTCATATACATTAGATTTTCATGCCAAGAGAGCAAACCTAAGAGCCATGATATATAGTAGTGACACTACTTGCTTCAACCAAATTAGGATGTATCGGCCCACATTTGATAGATGGTGTCATATGTTAGACACAATTGGTGGCCTTAAACCAACAAGGCATCTACTCGTGGATGAGCAAGTAGAATTGTTTTTGCACATTTTAGCTCATCATGTGAAAAACAGAGTCACACAATTTTCTTTTGGAAGATCTGGTGAAACAATAAGCATATATTTCAAGCAAGTTTTAAATGCCACTTTGAAACTACAATCAAACTTGCTGAAAACACTAGAGCCAATTCCAGAAGATTCAACTGATGGACGTTGGAAGTTGTTTAAGGTAAGGAAGTAGAGTTAATGTGATTTGCATACTATGAAATGTAACTATGTATTGATACAATTGTGTTGCTGTAGGGGTGTTTAGGTGCAGTAGATGGTACTCATATACGTGTACAAGTACTTGTAGTACACAAGGGTAGATATCGAAACCGAAAAGGAGATATAACTACCAATGTGTTAGGTGTATGTTCTCCAGATACACAATTCATATTTGTGATGCTTGGATGGGAAGGTTCAGCTGCTGATAGCCAAGTTCTGAGGGATGCTCTCAGGAGAAAACATGGGCTAAAAGTACCATTAGATGTGTTAGTGCAAGTAGTAATGACTAGTTTATGTTGTGGTTAAGTAAATAAATTAATAGGACTAAATCAAATTTCTTTGTTTAGGAAATTACTACTTAGTTGATGGGGTTATAGTAACTATGAAGGGTTTCTTGCTCCATATAGAGGCCAACGTTACCACCTGAATAAGTGGAGACAAGGACACTAACCCGAAAACCCCTATGAATGCTTCAATATGCGTCATCAGCTGTGCGGAATGTTATTGAAAGATGCTTTGGGATACTTAAGATCCGGTAGGCTATTCTTAGAAGTCCTTCATATTACCCAGTAAAGATTCATAACAGATATATTGTTGCATGTTGTTTGCTGCTTAACCTCATTTGGAGAGAGAATATGGGTGATCCATTAAATGAACAACTGGAATCAGTTGAACCCCAAAATCCAACATATGAAAATACACCTACATCAACAATGGAGACTTCACCTATTAGGAACAACTATAGAGATGGATCAGTAAATGATATGTTCAATGCATATATGGCACAAAAGGATAGAGTTTGAATTTGAATGTTGTAGTATTTGTTGAGAATTTGTTAGTTTTAATCAATTTTTCACTTCATTACAATGAAATGACATTGCTATTGGTGCTTTATAAATACACTTGATTTTCTTTGTGATAAGATATTTGTTATGCAACTGTAATAATGGAGTTTTAGCTTTATATTTGTTTTTCACTTAATTGGGATTTATTTAGAATGGAGGATGTTGGAAAAGCGAAGTTCCATGTGTGGAGCCCAGATGAAGATAAATTGCTTGTTCAGTGTCTAGTAGAACTTAGAACAGAGTAGAAGTTCATGGCAGACAACGGATTCAAGCCAGGGTTTGCTAAAAAGCTTGAATCTCTGTTGGAGGATATAGCACCTGGTTGTGGCATAAAAGCCAACCCTCACATTCTTTCACGGATAAAAACAATGAAGTTGTCCTAGCAGATTATGTATGACATGGTATATGGCACCAACACATCTGGGTTTGGGTGGGATGCGGAAAGGCAGATTGTAGTGGTTGCAAAGGGTGTCTGGGATGAATATATTAAGGTATGTATGTGACATTTGGTTTATTTATTTTGTATGGATTGTCCATAAATATGCTGGAACAAGTGGTGTGTTTTGTTGTAGGTGCACAAGAAAGCTGTTGCATTCAGGAACAACTCTTTACCAAATTTTCAGGAGTTATACTTCTTATGGTCTAAAGATTGTGTTGTTGATGATTTGTGCAATACGCCAGGTGTCATGGAAGAAGAAATTCTTGAAGAAGAAACTGAGACTCTTGATTCCCTATAAATGGATTATGTTGCTGATGACATTGACCTCTCACAAGCTGGCCATGACACAATTACTGCTACAACCACAGCTGGTGCTACTACTGAGGTGTCATCATTATCCAAAAAGCGACAAAGGACAACTAATACTGATATGTTGGTTAACGTGTTGCGTGAAACTGTGACTGCATTGGACCAGACAATTGTCCAAGTATTTGATAACCTTGGCAATCGTATATCCCGACAAGCTCACAAGCCAAGATGGAAGCCAAGGCTGCTGATCTCTACATAGAGTTAATGAATGTAGAAGGTCTCACTATCCACGAGCTTAATGCAACACACATAAAAGAGTCTGAAAGCTTGTTGAATGCCTTTGACAAGATTCCAGCTGCTTTCAAACCATCTTGGATACACAGTTTACTTGAAAAGTAGTTAGATATAATTTGCTGAGTATATTGTGTTATACATTGGGAATTGGTGTGGATGCTGTGTATATTTTGTTATACCTTGTATATTAATAGTTTAGTTATGGTTGTCCAAACTTTTGACCATATCAATTATGGTAGAGAACTAACATGGCATAAAGTTTGAACATGACGTTAATATTTTGGATGTATCATAATTGTATCAGAATGTATCAGTACAATTAATATTTTGTGATGATAGCTATAACTTGCCAGTGTAATATTTTAGGTTGATAGTCATAACAATGCTACAAATGTTAACAATGATAGGAATGTTTTTATGAACTTTCAATTTATCTTGGAATAAATATAGCTGGTGAGATGAGCATCTCATTCGAATGAGCATTATGTGCATTCGAATGAGATGCTTGCAAATTCAAGGGTTATTTCAAAGTTTCATTCGAATAAGAAGCATCTCATTCGAATGACGCTCATTCGAATGAGAGGCATTCAAAATGAAGCTCATCTCGAAGGTTCATTCGGATAAGCTGAAGATGAGACTTTCATTCGAATGACAAAATTGGTTCATTCAAATGACACCCTTAAAAATCTATGAAATTTAAGGCTGTCATTTGAATGAGCCAAAGATTCATTCAAATGAGAGGCTGAAAAATTGCAATATGCATTAGAATGTGGAGAAGATATGGTGAAGATGAAAGATTTTCATTCAAATGAAAAATTAGCTCATTCGAATAACACCCTTAAAAATGTGTTAAATTTAATATTGTTTTTCGAATGAGCCAAAGACTCATTCAAATGAAAGGATTAAAAATTGCAATGTCATTCGACTGTGGTGAAGATATGGTAAAGATGAATAATTTCATTTGAATGAAAAATTGTCTCATTCAAATGACACCCTTAAAAACCTGTGAAGTTTAAGGCTGTAATTCAATTGAGCCAAAGACTTATTCGAATGAAAGGATTAAAAATTGCAATTTCATTCTATTGTGGTGAAGATATGGTGAAGATGAAGGATTTTCATTCGAACGAAAAATTAGCTCATTCGAATGACACTCTTAAAAATCCTGAAAATGTATAAAATTTAAGGCTGTCATTCGAATGAGCCAAAGACTCATCTGAATGAAAGGATTAAAAATTGCAATGTCATTCGAATGTGTTGAAAATGTGGTGAAGATGCAGGGTGTCATTCGAATGAAACTTGTGAGTCATTCGAATGACTCCCTTCATCTTCACCAAATATAAGGTTGTGAACATGGCCAAAATTAGGTCCATCGATTGGGATTTAAATCAATACACTCCCTATAACCCTAATTCCATCAATCTCATTCGAATTCCTCAATGACTTAATACTTTGAATTGTTATACGAATGGAACATTCGAATAACCCTTTTTCATCACAATGAATGTCTACAGTAATGGCTATATCGGCTAACACCCTTTCGTATTCTAATGACCCTTCCTGATAGGCCAGTTGCAATTACCCTCAACGGCTAAATTGGCGATGAATCGCCAGAGTAAACCTTATCATCTAAAAGTGCGAGAGGTGTTCCTGCATCAAAGGCAACCAGGAAAGGGAAGAGGGTTATCGTTACCTCTGCTGATAACTCCTCCAATGATGATGCCGACCAATTCATTATGAAGGAATGCAACCAAGAAGAAGAAGTAGAGAAAGTGGTGCATCAAACTCTTAATCTCAGTGAGGAGGAGGCAACACAGAGAATTTCTAAGAAGCGACCCGCTACTTCCAAGCTTCCTTCTAAACGAAGGAAACAAGCCACTGGACAAGGGAAGGAAAACTCATAGCAAATTCCTCCATAAGTTGCATCCGTGGATGTCCCTTCACAGACAGAAGCTTCAGTTCCATCTGATGCAATAGCCGAAGACTTCCACCCTCCTAAAGGGTATGTATCTGTTGCTGCTCAACCTAAAAACATTGATCGATTCAATTCTCACTTTTCTAAAAGGAAAATGTGCCTTGCCATCTACATTGACTTCAATCATTTGAAAAATGAATTAAAGATATATCTTGATCAGTATCTAAGTCAATATTCACCACGGATTGGGAGTCACCTATCCTATAGTCCAAGTCTTGTTGGAACCTTCTACTGCAACATGAATCCTGTTGATGTCGTCGACAATGAGGGTGAAGTAATGGAGCAAAGGCTAGAAACTTGGGTCAGGGGAAAACACTTTGAAATCTCAGCCAAGAAAATAAATGAATGGCTAGGAATAGTGAAGCCACCTGAAGATGCTTTTATCGATAGGATAGTCAGTGAAATATTGGCTATCTTAAAGCCAGAGGGTGATCCTAAAGGCCTAAATTTCAAGCTAAGCTCAATGTCTGAGGAAAATAAATTTCAAGCCCAATAACTTCACTTCTTTCACCCGAAGAGACTATGGACAGTTTGCATCATTTGTTATGAAGGATATCAGAAATCTGGGTTCCATGATTATGAAGGAACTACTTCTATGGAGAGATAATGCCCTTGGATCAATGTCTCTCCCTTTCCCAGACATTGTCTACTTATTCATGAAGTGCAACAAAATATGGTACGTTGAGCCCTCTATGAGATTGTAAGGGTGCCCATGTTTGGTAAAACCCAATTGGCTAAAATGGGTCTCACAGTGGCAACACCAAATGGAGAAGGACAACATAAGGTTAAGAGGAAAAGGGTGAAGGCAGAGCCAATGGATGAGGTCCAATCCACTAGGGGTGCCACACCTGAACCTCCACCTTCGCTTGAGGACATTGTAAGCAAAGTTGTCGAAAAAGCTATGGACACCATTATGAATTCAGACATGCATATGCTCAACAAACTTAGTGAACAAGTGCAAAGACTCTTTAAGTTCATGGATGCAACATATACCTCAATGATGGAGATGCTGAGAACCTAAATAGAGAAGACAGACGACCTCTCCATTAGGGTCAAAGCCTTTGAAAGCCTTCTACACATGCCTTAAGCCTCCCCTCAACCATCACTTTTACAACCTACACCTGACCCCACCTCATCCCATCCAATTAAAAAATGACCTTGAACCCCATCCATTCACACATGACATTAGTCCCAAACTCCCTTCTCCACCTATCTCTTTAGGTCATGTATCTCCCTCTCCGATGTCCAAACCATCCTCTCCAGAGCCAACCAGTAGCTCAACTGTCCAGTAAATTGACAGCATAATTGATCAAGTTTTGATAGATATTGGGAAGGAAACATCAAATGCACCTAAACCTGCAGCATCAGCCACACCCAGCCATCCTAATGATGACAACAAGGTGGAGGAAGGAAAGTCAGAGGGGAAGCCAGAGAAGTAGGAGTAGTATAGAGTTATTGTACTTTTTTGTTATTTCCCTCTAATTGATGTATTATGTTACCTCTTTAACAATTAAGGAAATATGATGTAGTTATTGCATTTTGCCTCATTTACAATGTATCTGTGATGTGTTTCTTTTGAATGGAATTATTGCAAACCCTTTTTCAGTTAGAAGTTTTGACAGATTTGTGATTAAATGCATTAATCAACACAAAAATAGGTTTCTCAATCATAAAAAAAGGTATATCAGGTTGTATTCCTTGTTCTTCATGATTTTCATGCTGAACGATTAAAGAGAATTGACATCTTTCATGAAGTTACAGGTTCATATTGGTACATTTCATTCGAATGAGTAAGTATCTTATTGGAATAACATGTTGTTACGCATCAAGCTTGATCAAAATATTCGGGTTACATTCGAATGATAACAAGGCTCATTCGAATGACGGACCACATTCTTTGTTGTTCATCTCCACATCTCATTCGAATATCCTGAAGTCGCTCATTCGAATGAGACACTAAATACTTCAATATTCAGAACTCATTCGAATATCCTGAAGATGAGTGGTCTCATTCGAATGAGCGCAAGGCTCATTCGAATTAGGAACTACATACTTCAATATTCATCATTCGAACATGAAGCCTCATTGGAATGAGCCACGGGGTCATTCGAGTGACCAAGTTTATATGTGAATATCATTGCCATAACTCATTTGAATGAGACACAATGTCATTCGAATGATGCACTTCCTACTTTAATATTCATCTCATAATCATTCGAATATGCTGAATGCATTTGAATGACCCCAATGTTGATTTCAATTGTACAAAAACTGCACTCATCATCTTATAACCTCATTCAAATGCATTTATATTCATTCGAATCAATTGAAAAAAATTTAAAGCTTTATTTAAAATTAATGGCAATATTGTCATTCCATACAATTTTTCCACTCTTTTTCCTCCAATTTTAACCCAACCAAATAAAAATTTTCCCATTAAACTATTTTCCACTCCAGTGATAACCAAACAACACACCCTCAAAAATTTTCCATTCCCTTCGTTCGATTCACTTTCTATACATTCAGCGAACCAAATGGGCTGTAAGACAGTCAAATCAACTCAATTTGAATGCATTGTATGTTTTTCTCTCTACTCCGCCAATGTCTTTGTCAAAGATTGACTGGAATTTGTTGTCGCGTATCAACTTATAGCACACGTAAATGTATTGTTTCTAGTCCACTCCCTTTTGACTCAGTCAACTAAATTGAGTTTCCGATCCAACACGTTTAGAAAGTCTTTTCAAGCAATCAACCATCTTGAACGTATATTACTTTCCTTTTAAACTATACCCATCTTATTATATAATGATGAAAACTTTAAATCTTATTAACCATTACTTCAAATTCAACAATTTTTTAATTTTATCCTTATTTAAGCTTTGGGATATTAAATCTTTAGTGATAATTGAACACTTAGGTAGTCCTCAACACCCTAGACTACAATCACCCCCTGTTTTCCACACTCTTTGTTATGCTTTCTGTTTAATTTGTTACTTTGGGCTATCGCAATGGAATTATAGATTTAGTCCTTTTTAGTAATGTGGATCGACCTCTCTCATCTACTTTTTTTTTTGAATTAAAAAGGAAAGTTGTGCTTGAACTCTCCATCTACTTTGTTTTCGGCCACCCCTGTTTTTGAGCCATGCTTTTAACAAAATTGGGTCTTTAAAAGCTTAAAGAATTAAAACTCAAATCTACAAGTTTCGCAATAATATTAAAAGGGGAATTTGTATAGGAGAGTTTCGGAGTTTGAAAATTAGTGGTTTGGGCTTTAACATACTAATTGCTAGATAGTAATCGAACTCTAAGTTGACCTCAACAACATTTCCTGAAGAAAAAAAATCAAATTTAAGGAAAGAAGTTAAACTGGAAGCTTGGAGGCGAGAATACCATATTTCTTGACCTCTCTTGTACCAAAATAAAGCTTTAAAAATCTACCACGTCTCCGATATTCACTGCTATTATGAAAATCAATGCCAGTATAATAGTTCCAAAATTCATTTCTTTTAGTTGATATAGTTATCAAATAAAGTTAGATTCGAATATTGTTGTACCGAACTCCTTCAAAGATTTTTTTTTTTTTGCCCTGATAGAGATTTAAATTCGATATCTTACTCCATAAAAATAGAGAATGTACACACGTCGACTCGACTTGATGTGATGGTCAACTATTTTGTTGAAAGTTGGAATTGATGAACTAGTTGCATACATTAGATTGATTCTACCACTTTGCTTAAATCCCAATGCATCCCATTCAAAACATCTAAGGTAGATTAGTGTGATTAACAGGTGGAAAACCAACAAATGTAAGTCAATTGAACAAATAGACGCCAGTGAAGTCATTTTACAAACAAGGCAAATTAATTTGGATTCATATTGTATTGTTCATGTATAGTCTACCACTGTCTCTCAAAAACTGACTGGAATTCGTGTTATTGTTTTTCAACTAATCACGCATGTCATTGCGTTGCTTTTTTTTTTTTTTTTGAGATTTAGGCTCAAGTCCCAGTCCCATAGAAGGAAATTATTTATGAAAAGGTTCCAAGATATTGTTAATGGTA
Organism: Vachellia pachyceras; assembly: GCA_025593235.1. NCBI lineage: Eukaryota > Viridiplantae > Streptophyta > Magnoliopsida > Fabales > Fabaceae > Vachellia > Vachellia pachyceras. The sequence goes on along the minus strand of JANTPZ010093337.1, from coordinate 13,652 downwards.
GCTGCTCCACTTATCAATAGTGCTCCTCGACTTGTTATTAACAACCTCTTGAAATATTTTCATAAATAACTTCCTTCTATAGGACTTGAGCTTAATCTCCCTTTTTTTTTCCTTCCAAAGTCAGTCAAATCAACTCAATCTGAATGCATTGCTTTTTTTCTTCTCTAGTCCGCCAATATCTTTGTCAAAGATTTACTGGAATTTGTTGTCGCGTATCAACGTATAGCACACGTTAATGTATTGTTTCTAGTCCACTCCCTTTTGACTCAGTAAACTAAATTTAGTTTCCTTTCCAATACGTTTACAAAATCTTTTCAGACAATCAACCATCTCAAATGTATATTTCTTTCCTCATAAACTATACTTCTCTTGTCATGTTGATTTATAAATCACAATCACTTCTAGCATATTTTAATACTTTAAATCTCATTAATTTTTGCTTAAAATTCAATAAGTTTTTAACATTATCTTTATTTAATAGGTGCTATCAAGGCCAAGACAAAATAAATGAAAGGTAAAATTGTAAGTTCATATGAAAAATTTAATAAGTGACTTGTAAATAGATTAAATAAAACACTGTAAATAATACTTGAGGTGTATCTATGTAAGAGATACTGGTCTTCATTATAAGTTTTACAATAATATGTGTGTGTATTCCAAACTACATAAAAAGAAAGTTTTTAAAAGAACAAAAGATTACTATTTGAAAGAAAAAAGTAACAATATATTCATATTTTTGTGAGTTTATTTTATTAGGCAGATATGAAATATCATATTATGTATACTTCTTAATATGATTAAGTTGCATCTACTAGCTTGCTACATATTTTACCTGAACTTACATAATCATTATTGTGTTCTTCATAACTCTTCCCTTCACTGCAATTATACTATCCTGCAATCTTAATCTGAAACCAATCCAATTTCACTTATGCACATCCATTTTCAACTTAATTATTTTTTAGTCTGAATTACGCTACAATAATATAAGAAAATTGTGGTGAAGACTGAAAGGTCTTAGAATTAAACAGAGATTGCTCCATGAAGTTGAGACGATGCCTATTGTCTTTCTTCTTCTTCTTCTTCTTCTTCTTCTTCTTGTTTTTTTTTACTTCATTCACTCTGTTTTTTTTAATATAACCAAACTTTTAAATGAGTTGGATCTTGAGATTTCAGTTCACCTAGATCAAAACATGCTTCTAGCCTTAAATTAATTACAGAAGTGTTTATAGATCGCACACCAACAAAATTCTCATATATGTCATGAAATTTAAACTTGTAATCTTGTAGACTATGAGTGGACTCAACTCATTGACAACTAGATCAATATTTGTTACCTTTTTTCCTTCTATGGAATGACGATATTTATTTTAACCAAGATTAATTGATGATTTCTTCACTATATGCCTTAACCTTAGCTAAAAATAAATATGGAATAGGTGTAATAGTTTTTATATTTGATTTGATGGGTTTTCCCCTTCATAGCAGCTTCATTCAAACTGCACTGAGAACTTATCACATGTCTTCACTTTCCCCACCAACAACCATATTACTACGTCCACTCCTTAATATAATACTACGTAAATCTTTAATGTAAAAGTTAATTGATGATTTCTTAATCTATATGCCTTAACCTTAACTAAAAATAAATATGGAATAGGTGTAATAGTTTTTATATTTGATTTGATGGGTTTTCCCCTTCATAGCATCTTCATCCAAACTGCACTGAGATCTTATCACATGTCTTCACTTTCCCCACCAACAACCAAATTACTATATCCGCTCTTTAATATAATACTACATATATCTTTAATGTAAGAGTTAATTAATTTTTTCGGAGAGATTAAAAAATTAAAAAAATTACTTAATTATAAAATATATTATGAAATATTTATCTATATAATTATATTATATATTAGTTTATAAATGAATGGTGTTTGTGTATATCAGTTGATTGACTTCTTTAATCTCCCAAAAAAGTTAACTAATTTTATATTAAAGACCAAATTAATAGGAGGTAGTATCTATTTTATAATTTAAATTAAGCTGCAAAGTGGATCTAAAATGGTTAAAGTATACTTTTAATCCTTTATGTTTACGCCAAGTTTCACTTTAATCCTTTAAGTTTAAAAAGTGCACTTTTAGTCCCTCAAACTTAACGCAGTTAGTTTTTCTTAACGGAAATTACTAACCCATCAAACTTTACACTGTTATTTTAAATCTTATTTATTTTACACAATTTAAAATATTAAATTTACTATATTCTTAAATTAAAATTAAAATTTAAGTATGTTTTGTCAACGTTTTATTGCACAGTTATCAATTAAATTTGATGAATCAGCAATTTCTATTAAGAGAAACTAACGGTGTTAAGATTGAGGGATTGAAAGTGTACTTTTTAAACTTAAAGGACTAAAATGAAATCTGATGCAAACATAAATGACTAAAAGTATACTTTAACCATCTAAAATTAAAGATCACAGTGGTATTTGATTTGATGCCACATAGTCAACGTTTGGCTGCAAGGCTGGAAAGAGCTTATTGCATACGTTATACTAATTGGATGTGTTTATGGCCCACATGAATCCCTTTCAAAGAAATTCTTGCAACAAAGTTACATAAAAAATAATAATTTGCGTTCCTCCTGAATTTTCCAGTTTAAACCCATAACCAATCCTATTTATTTCTCTAACTTATTCCTGTTTCAAGGTCTTCCATATAATGCAGAACTTTTTGCAAGGATGAAGTCTTTGGATCCGTCAAATAATTAATTATATTGCTTGTAATTAATACTATTGTATAAGTCACACTTGACTTTTATTTTTGGAGAGTTTAAGGAAGAGAAATAAACTATTGCATTTATTATTTTTCTCAAAATAAATTTGCGTAACTTATAATCTGATACACACACAATATTGTAATACATATATGATTATTTCATAATACATATTATATTATATATTTTATTTAATTTTTTTAATCGTTCTAAAAAATTCAACAGAGGCTTACATTAAGACTGAAGGGAGAACTAAAACGGTTTTAAGATGTTGATATATATCTCAGTCCCCTTCACTTCCCAAACAATGCACGTTACAATGACCTGACAATTCAGTTATACTCATTTTTTTACCGGAAATTCTACTCAAGTTGTTGCAGGTATCTCATTATACGTTGTCAAGACTCAAATGAAAATATCAAAGCATAAGTCAATTCAGAACAAGTTAGAGTTCCTATTAAAGTCGCACAATTTCAATGCATGACTCCGCAAATTAAAGCATTTGTGCTCAGTTGTTCATCATAACCACATGGCTTTGGCCTCCATTTCACTTCCATTTCTTTCCAAATGCTACCTTCTCAAACCATTATTCCTTAGCATCTTCATCTACATAAACTTGCTTTGCATCCACCATGTCAAAACCACCTCAAATGACACTGATTATTCATCACTGCTCAAGTTTAAAGAATCAATAACTGATGATCCTCATGAAATCTTGAGCTCTTGGAATACTTCGAACCATTTCTGCAGCTGGACTGGAATCACATGCAGCCACAGGCATCAGCGAGTCGTAGGGTTGGATCTGGAAGGTTATCATCTTGGTGGGATCATATCGCCTCAAGTTGGCAATTTGTCCTTCTTGAGATATCTTTCCCTCCCAGACAACAGTTTCCATGGAGAAATCCCACCAGAGTTGGGACGTTTATTCAGGCTAAAGGCGCTCTTTCTCCCAAACAACTCATTGACAGGAGAGATTCCTTTGAATTTGACGAGTTGCGCTGAATTAAGGTTCTTGTTTTTGGCAGGGAATAGCCTTACTGGTAATATGCCATACCATCTGGGGGCTCTTCATAAACTTGAAAGGTTGGTGCTTTCTATCAACAATTTAAGTGGAGAGATCCCATTGTCTGTATGGAATCTTACTTCCCTCACCCATCTCAGAGTAGACCTTAATAACATGGAAGGAAGCATACCGGAAGAGATAGGCCACTTGAAGAACTTGATACGCTTTGCAGTAGGAGGAAATAAATTGTCTGGTTCACTTCCTCCTTCACTTTACAATCTATCATCTCTCACTCATATATCAGTAACAAAAAACCTTTTGAACATTACTCAACTTCCAAACAACATGTTCTCAACCCTCCCAAATCTAGTGTTTTTTGCCCTTGGTCTGAATCAAATTTCAGGTTCAATCCCGAACTCCATCACTAATGCATCTTCACTCCAAATGTTTGATATTACTTCAAACCTTTTTTCCGGTGAAATTCCCAATCTAGGAGGCCTAAAAAATCTTCGGCGCCTGAATCTAGAAATGAATGATATTGGAAGCAGCTCAAATAGTGACCTTGATTTCATCACATCTATGAAAAACTGTAGCAAACTTGAACAATTAAGTTTGGGTTACAACAAATTTGGAGGAATTTTACCTAACTCCATAGGTAATTTGTCTACCCAACTCACCAGGCTAATCCTGGGTGGTAATCAAATATATGGTACTATTCCTGAAACTTTAGGCAAGTACACAATCTTAGATGCCTTGAGTCTTGAAGAAAACAAATTCTCAGGCACCATTCCAACTGCTTTTGGGAATTTACGTCAGATGAAAGCCTTAACTATGGAGGGAAACCAACTCTCAGGAGAGATGCCAGCTTCCTTAGAAAACCTTAGCGAATTGATTACGTTAACAATTTCACGGAATATGCTTGAAGGAAAGATTCCTACCACAATTGGAAACATGAAAAGGTTGCTAACCCTAGACCTTTCAAAAAACAATCTCAATGGAGCCATACCCTTTCAGATTTTTGGTCTCTCCTCATTGTCCATTTTATTGAACTTATCTCACAACTCATTGAATGGATCTTTGCCTATTGAGGTAGGAGCACTTAAGAACCTTGGCACTTAGGATATCTCTGAAAATAATCTTTCCGGAGAGATTCCTTCGACCATAGAAGAGTGCACAAGTATGGAATACCTTAACATACAAGGGAATTCCTTCAATGGCCCCATGCCTCCGTCGCTAGCTTTGATGAAAGGTCTTGCACATCTGGATATATCTCGAAATAACCTATCTGGACCAACACTAATCAGGCTACAGAACATTTCTTCTCTTCAATACTTGAATATTTCCTTCAATATGCTTGATGGTGAGGTTCCAACAGAAGGGGTTTTCGGTAATGCTAGTGCTATATCAATTATTGGAAATATCAATCTCTGTGGGGGTATTTCTGAGCTTCACTTACCACCATGCCCTAAGAAAGTTGACACACAAAGAAAACACGGTTTGAAGCTATAGTTGTTGTGATTTGTTTGGCATGTTCTCTTTTATTGATATCTTTTCTTTCTTTCTATTGGAGGCGAGAAAGACACAATAAATCATCTTCAACTCCATCAAGAATCAAACAATTTCCTCAGGTGTCGTATCAAAATCTACACATTGCATCTCAAGGTTTCTCTACTCACAACTTGATTGGATCTGGAAGTTTTGGCTCAGTATATAGAGCAATGCTAGAGTCAGAAGATAAAGTTGTTGCAATCAAGGTACTAGACCTTCAAAAGAAGGGAGCTGAAAAGAGTTTCATTTCAGAATGCAATGCATTGAAAAATATAAGGCATCGAAATTTGGTAAAAATTTTGACATGTTGCTCAAGCATTGATTACGAGGGACAAGAATTTAAGGTACTGGTATTTGAGTACATGTCCAATGGAAGCCTTGAAAAATGGTTGCATCCTAATCAAGAAAGTGAACATCGGTCAACATTGGATATTTGTCAAAGATTAAATATTATATATAATGTTGCATCAGCTTTACATTATCTTCATTGTGAAAATGAGCAATCAGTTGTCCATTGTGACTTAAAGCCGAGCAATGTCCTTCTTGATGATGATATGGTGGCTCATGTAAGTGATTTTGGGTTAGCAAGATTGCTTGCTAGAGTCTGGTCCCTTAATGGAAGTTCTCGAAAGCAAACAAGCACATCCCAAATAAAAGGAACGATTGGCTATGCTCCTCCAGGTACAATTTATTATTATTTTCACCAGCTACTGTAAATTCCATTTTCTTCTATGAAATGTTTATATTTTTATTTTATTATATTCAACGCAATTAAAATTCTAAGCATTAATCATAGTCTAACATGCAAATTTCAGAGTATGGAATGGGTTCTGAAGTATCAGCACAAGGTGATATGTATTCCTTTGGTATTCTTATTTTGGAAATGTTAACTGGAAAAAGATCAACAGATCTCATGTTTGAAGATGGCCACAATCTTCATAGCTACATTGTAGCTTCACTTCCAAACAATCTTTTGGAGATTGTGGACAGAGCTCTTGGACACCAACAAATGCAGCAAACAACAACGGTAGCTAAAGGAGAAATTAGGATGGAGGAAGTGGCTCTTGTGCATCCCAACCAAGAGAAGATTCTAATTTCACTGTTTGAGATTGGACTTGCTTGTTCTGTACAATCTCCAAAAGAGAGGATGAACATGAAGGATGTACTAAGGGAGCTAAATAAAATTAAACATGCTTTTGGTCCTGGGGAACAAGTCATCGAAATTGACTGCAACAAAGAATGAGAATGTAATGAAATGCCACTTCAGATATGCTATTAAAATTCCTTACTTCTCATGAATTGTATTTTCAATCTGAATTCTTCTCTAAGACTCTTCTTTTGTGAATAAAGAAAAGCCAACCAATGTGCTAGAATAAATTGTTACTATGATTGGTGAATCATGCAGCAGCTACTTCAATGCCTAAATTGCCATCATCAACATTGCTACTCGCTGCTATATGTCACTTTTAATTTTCTAATTGTCTTTTTGAGCCTCTACGCAACACTCAACAAACTACAAATGTGTATTAGGAAAACAAACAAATATGAACTTTTTGTCCAGACTACAAATACGCCTAACTTGGTATTTTTGGGGGAATAGAGAATAAACAAATTACATAATTTAATTGATCCCAAAATTGAAAAGAAATGTAAGCTTATATTAATTGAAAAGTAGAAGTCAGATCCATCGATAATATATTGATGACTGTGAAATTCTAAATAAGAATGGAAGGAAATATGCAAATGAAACTTCAGGCACAACAAAGGAGAGTTTTGGAGAAGATCAGTGACTTGGGCTTTGGGATATTAAGTCCTTAATGATAATGGAACACTTAAGTGGTCCTCAACACCGTAGACTACAATCAGCCCGTTTTCTGCAGTCTCTATTATACTTTCTGTTTGTTTATTTGGGCTATCGCAATGGAATTTCGAATTCAGTTCTTGTTAGCAATGTGGACGGATCTCTCTCATCCTACTCCTTTTTTTTTTTTTTGCCACCCCTGGTTTTCAGCCATGCTTTTACCAAAATAGGGTCTTTAAAAGTTTAAAGAATTAAAACTCAAATCTAAATGTTTCTCAAAAATATTAAAAGGGGAAATTCGTATAGGAGAGTTTAGGATTTTGAGTATTGGTGGTTAGGATTTTGAGTATAGGAGAGTTTAGTATATTAATTCCTCGATAGTAATTGAACTCTAAGTTGTCCTCAACACTATCGACTACCTTCAGCCTCTGTTTCCAATACTTGCTCTGTCTTGCTTTTTGTTTGTTAATTTGGGCTATCACAGTGGAGTTAAATTTAGCCTTCTTTAGCATTGTTTTACGCTACATTTGTTTTATTTAATTACATTCAATATTATACTACGAAAATAATAAGCTCCCTGTGACATTTTTTATTGGAATCTTTTAGAAAGTTTGACTTGATCCATTTAATAATCCAAAAAAAATTCAATATCTAGACATTAATTGTGTTCTTCATGAAAATGCTCTTGATTACTCCAAATTTGATTATTTGGGCGAAAGAAATTAAGGGAATAGGCTCGGGTAATTTTGACCAAAAAATCATATAAATTATTTATATAAAAATCATATAAATTGTTGAAAATTTTAAAATAATTAGCTAAAGTATCTCTTTACCAATGATTAGGGAGATAACTTAGTCTGCAAGAACGAAGATCTTGAAACATTAGGACTTGTTTATGGAACCCTATGAACATTAAGGAATGGTTAGGGAGAGAATTGCCAAGTAACATGTTTTGTTTGAAACATTATAATATGTACCCAAAAAAAAATAAAATATCCTAGTATAATATAAATTTATCCACCTACCATCCCTAATCAACTATCGAATGTCATAACTAATTATTGAAGGTAATTTTGATTTTAAAAGAAATAAGTAATTTTGACTAATTTCATTAGTTTATGTAGAGTGCTTATAGTATAATATATATATATATGTGTGTGTGTGTGTGTGTGTGTGTGTGTGGTTGATGCTTGAATTAAATTCCCTATATCCATTATTTCAAATTTTCCAATTACATTTTCCCGTGTATCTTGTTTTTCATCAGTGTTTAAAGTTAAATGATGATATTTCAAATGTAGAACATATAACTATACATGATTGGAGAACTTAACATATAGATATAAGAAACTTGATATAAGTGTACGTGTCTATATATATATGTATAAGTTGAACTGGTTCGTCAAGCCAGAAAGGTTTTTCTTCATTGATGATGGAAGCAACGAGGGGTCTTAATATGAGAGTCATGATTCTAGTCTATTTACATCAACATCATATATAGAAGATCAATGACCGTATAATATTAAAACTTAATATTTTATATTGTATTGTTTTGCCTGATTAATGGATAGCTTAATTAAATATTTATCAACAGATAAATTAATATATATATTTTTTTACAAGCTGATACTTCTCATCACTTCTATGGTTTTATCTACATAATTATATATTTTCAGCACTTCATTTTGCATTAATTAGTCAGGAAAGATGACGACATTGAAAGCTGAGTACAACTTAAATCAATTGGTCAGGAAAGAGACATGTACACATGTAACCGATTTGGAATCCGTGCATGAATTTGCTTCACAAATTAATAAGTCTCCCCAATACCAACTCTCATCATTGAGAATATGACTACAGATCCATTCCTTTTCAAATAAACATTTGTTCACACCTTGGCCATTTTCCTTTCAAAATGCCATGTAAAAACAGGACATAATTTTTAGTCCTCAATGTTTCATTCAATTGTTTGTTTTTGCATCTTAATTGGTATTAATTTGGTTACTTTATATGATTCTAACAATCGATTTTGAACACTGTCAAATAAATGCCAAATAAATTATTCCAAAACATGAAATAATTTAAATCTCAAGGTTAGTGCTGGTTTGAGAAATAATAGCCAACAAAAAAAAAATGCATCCTAATGTAGAGTGAAACTTCATTCGATGTATATACACGAAAGACAAAGTTCGAGGATTACTTGTTTAATATTTTGAAATCATAGGGACCAAACTATAAATTAATTATAATTTTAAGCACTACAAATTTTGTTTCTCCACGTAACTCAGTATATAAGTAGCTCCTTCTACTCATTACACTTTAGAAGGAACAATTTTTGGATTATTACAATCCGGCAAGGAAGGAAAATCACTAAAAAGTCACTACATGCATGCATTCTTTCTATTCCATTTGAAAGTCATGAACCCTGGCAACTGCATATAAAATGAGTTAAAGTAAAATCGATATAATTTTTAATTAACTATTTCTATCCAATTTTTGTAACTATTCTTTTAACAATATATTCATTAAATGGATAAACTATATTCATAAAAAGAGCAAAATAAGCACATACAGCAATTAATCAAACCCTTGGGAATAATGAACAAATCTGGAAATCATATAGGGTGACAAGGTGAGGGAGTAATTCTTCAATAATTTCCCTTCACACCTAAACCACATTCTAAGACCAAGGGGGTTTTAAGATCGCCAACTAATTAGGTGATTAACAGTTATAATTAATTAATCTCCTTACTAATTCAACCTTCCAACATATACAAGTTATCAGAGCTGAGAAATCATAAAACTAATCTAAATGCTAACAAAAGAAGTACTCAAATTCTTCGCGCTACGTACTCGATTCAATTACTTTGAAAATTTCAAAATCCAATTTATGCAAACATTGACGAAGAATTCTCGTAATAAACTAAATAAATGGAATACTTCGGGAAAATTAGTTTCCTCTTGAATTTTGCGGTTCAAACCTAACCAATGCTATTTATTTCTGACTCATTTATTTCTTGATATGTGGTTCCCATTGCTGATTTAGCTTGTTAATGGCTTGTATAGTCAATTGTATGCTGCTAGTAGGATTGGACTTTTTGATAATTCAGGTCTCCACTCAAGTTTTCGTAGGAATTTAACAAGTTTAGGATTTTGTGTCTCAAGCTGTGGTGTTATTCATAACGTAATCCATGTCAAGTCTGAAATTTTCTATAATTATTTACGTAATTTACTGACTTGTCAAAAATAGAATTTAGACTAGGGATTCTTTTTTATCCCAAATTTAGAGTAGTTCTTCCTACCCAACAAAGGTAAAACAGAAATTTCTTCTGTATATTGCGCATATATATATATATATATCTAGATTATGGTCATTCCACTACCTTTGTAGTTCCAAATATTCTCTTGCTTTAATTTCCTTGTAACTTCGTCCCCTCGTGTAAAAATCGTACCTTTACAAAAACCGCTAAAGTTGGATTCAGATCTGCGCACTTAAAAACAGATCATGTGCCACTGTTATTGTGCATGTTCCAGATTCCTTAATGGATTGCTTCTTTTGTGCATCATGAGCTCAACATTTAGCCCTGCAACTTTGGCCCTACAAGGAAACGAAACTGATTTTCAAGCTTTGCTTGACTTCAAGAGTCGGATATCTGAAGATCCATTCCAAAGATTGAGCTCCTGGAATAACTCCATTCATCACTGCAAATGGGTAGGAATCACCTGCAACATCTCTACTGGACGAGTGGTGCAACTGAGCCTTGGACAACAGAGATTGGCTGGCACTGTTTCACCTTCAATCGGAAACCTCACATACCTTAGAGTGCTTAATCTAAGTATCAACAGCTTCCAAGGTGAATTTCCTAATGAAGTGGGACGTCTGCTATACCTTCAAACTCTTGTCATCACCGGTAATTACTTCACTGGAGGTATACCAAGTAATCTAAGTCATTGTAAGCAACTGGGGCTTTTACTTGCAGGTCATAACAATTTAACAGGAAACATCCCAACATGGATAGGGAATTTATCTTCTTTATCTAAAATTGATCTTGGAGTGAACAACTTCCGTGGAAGCATACCAAAAGAGATGGGCTATTTACCAGGCTTGACATATCTTGGACTAAATGGTAATTACCTATCCGGTACAGTTCCTCCTTCTATTTACAACATTTCCTCTATATACTACATCGCTGTTGGTCAAAACAATCTGCAAGGTAGCATACCACCTGATGTTGGATTGAGTCTTCCCAACCTTAAGATATTTGGTGGGGCAATCAACAATTTCACCGGAACTATCCCGGTATCGTTGATAAATGCTTCAAGCCTACAACTTATTGATTTCGCTGAAAATTCTATAACTGGAACATTGCCTAAGAACATAGGACTTTTGAAAAGTTTATCCTGGCTCAACTTTGATGATAATAGACTTGTATCTGATGGAAGAGATTATAATGGCCTAAATTTTGAAATTACTTCTCTGGTTAATTGCACTGAACTTGAAGTTTTAGGTCTTAGAGGAAATATGTTTGGTGGAGAATTGCCCAACTTGATAACTAATTTATCAAGCGGATTAAGAATATTAACATTGGGTGAGAATACATTTTATGGAAGAATCCCTGCTGCAATAGGAAATCTTGCTAGTTTGGAAATTCTAGGATTGGAAAAAAACCTTCTTGTTGGCAATGTCCCTGATGGGATAGGTAAACTCCAAAATTTAGGTCGTTTGGACTTGAATGTCAACAAATTTTCAGGAACAATCCCTTGGTCTCTAGGAAACTTAACTTCACTAACACAACTCTATATGGATAACAACAACTTTGAGGGAAGTATACCTTCAAGCCTCGGAAATTGTCAGAAGCTTCTGTTACTGAGTCTATATAATAACAAGCTCAGTGGCACCATACCAAAACAAGTGATTGGCATTTCTTCACTTTCAGTGTACTTGGATGTCTCTAGTAATTTTCTTAGAGGACCTTTACCAGATGATGTGGGAAATTTGCTTAGTCTAGCACAGCTTGTACTCTCAGAGAACAACTTTTCTGGTGCCATTCCATCTTCTCTTGGAAAATGTGTCAGCTTGGAGCAGCTTCACTTGCAGGGTAATTTGTTTGAAGGAGAGATTCCTCAAAGTTTGGAGGGATTGAGAGGTTTAGAAGTCATAGATCTTTCACGTAACAACTTGTCTGGGAAGATTCCTAAATTCCTTGGTAAGTTGGCTCTCAGGCATCTCAATCTTTCTTACAATAATTTTGAGGGTGAAGTACCAAAGGCTGGGATCTTTAGAAATGCAACTTCCACTTCAATTTATGGAAACATAAAGCTTTGCGGTGGTATCCCAGAATTGAACTTATCTGCTTGCACAACTAAAAAATCTTCTCCATCAAGAAAACATCTTGCCCTCAAGGTGTTTATCCCTCTTGCTAGCATTCTGGCACTTGCACTCCTTTTGTCTTGCTTTTTCATGGTAAAAAGAGCAAGAAAAAGATCAGAAGCAAGCGCAATTACTATAAGGGAAATGATCCCAGAAATTTCTTACTCAGAACTAGCTCGATGCACCGGTGGGTTCTCCCAAGAAAACTTGATCGGTTCGGGAAGATTTGGTTCGGTATACAAAGGAACTCTTGTAGGGGATGGAGCATTAGTAGCGGTGAAAGTATTAAATCTTCAACAAAGAGGAGCTTCAAGGAGTTTTATTGACGAATGCAGAGCTTTGAAAGGAATAAGGCACCGGAACCTTCTCAAGATCATAACTGCTGTATCAAGCATTGATCACCGTGGTGATGACTTCAAAGCTTTGGTGTTTGAGTTCATGTCCCATGGAAATCTAGATGATTGGGTACATACAGTAGATAATCTGCAAGGGCGGAGCAAGGGATTAACATTCATCCAAAGACTGAACATAGCAATTGATGTTGCATGTGCACTTGAATATCTGCATAACTTTAGCCAAACAACTATAGTGCATTGTGATTTAAAGCCAAGCAATGTGCTTCTTGATGATGATTTGGTTGCTCATGTGGGTGACTTCGGTCTAGCAACCCTTCTATACGAGGAGTCAAGCGAGTCTTACATATCCACACGAGACTCAGTAATGTCCGGTGACCTAAAGGGCTCTATTGGGTACATTCCACCAGGCATGTTTTATATATCTCACACACAGATAATCTGAAAGTTCTAAATTCTACACAAGTTTCATTGAATGATACAATAATGATGATTCAAAAGCTGTGTCAGTATGTATGAACTTTGACAAGTGAAATGAAATTTTTATAGAGTATGGTATGGGTGGGCAACCTTCAACACTAGGAGATATCTACAGCTATGGGATTCTATTACTGGAGATTTTCACAGGTAAAAGACCCACAAATGCGGAATTTGAAGGGGGCGTAGGAATTCACCAATATGCTGAAATGGCTTTGCCCATTCATGAATGGAGATAGCTGATCCGTTTCTGCTACCTGAAGAAGAAGATGATCAAGATGAAGATGAAGAGATATATTTGGAGAATGGAAACCGAAGACGGAGAG